>SNQJ01S0037170.1:56348-74383 GCA_010110895.2 Picea sitchensis | reverse complement strand
CAAATGTCGGATACTCCTTTCTTGTGTTCATGCTTGCGGCAAATGCATCCCACGTCTTGGGAAGACCATTGAGTACTATGTTTACCAATTCCTTCTCTGAGATTATCTCTTCAATAGATTGTAGTTGATCTCTTAATTGAGATATTATCACAAATATGATGTTATGTTGTCATCGTCATTCATCTTCATGTCATGGAGCTCATTCTTCAGACTCATAACTTGTCCAATGTTTCTGACATTGGGAAGAGATTTGTTAGGGCATCGTACATCTTCTTCGATGAGTCGATATAGGAGATGTATGGTATAAAGTGGTATTTTATATATTCCACTATGATACTCATAGAATTGATGTCACCATCTTTAAACTTCTCCATAACTGCAACGTTCCGTGGTTCCTTCTCTTTTCCTTCTTCAAACATTGGTTCCACGATCTTTCCTTTCATGATATTCAGCACTTTATTCTTGGCAAGGATGAGGTCAATCCTTGTCTTCCACGCTCTAAAGTTATAATATCCATCTAACTTGATCTCTGACTTCATAGAATAAGTCATGACTGCTTTGACTTGGTCAACCCTATATTTGACCAGAAACTCAAACTTGACGTCTTGGCTTGCTGAGAGTATTAGGAGATGCACTAGACTAAGGCACATTGATCTATCTAGAAATTAGGTCAATCCCTTCACTTAAGGTGCCTCAATGAGAGGATTAGGGTTTCTTCAACTGCACCTGCTAGTAACCCTAGCGGTAGTGCTATGGTGACTACTCCTACTAGAAACCCTAGCGACAATTATTCAACGAGCTCAATATCCTTACGGTTATGTTTCCTTCCAGCGGTTAGACTGAATAAAGGAGGTGTGGGCCCATAACCTGCTAGAATATAATGGATGTGCTCATTTTACCATTGACAATATCACTATTTTCACCCAACCATAGGCCAAAGCCACCCTCCAAGCACCTTAACCTTGATAGAGAATTACTCTAGAACCAAACCCTAGGCTAGATAGCCAAACAAAGGGTAGCACACCTTTCCCCAAGGATAACACACCAACAAGAGTTGATCAGATGTTCCAAACCCTAGACAATAGATAGTCCAATCCAAACATGATCTGCTAGCTGTAGCAGCTGTAATGGAAGCTCTCCTCAAACCTATGCACAAGACTGGGCACTGCAATGCGCACAAGTTACTTCTCTGCAATTCTGAGACTGCTTGCCAGAATGAGAAATGGCCTCCTGTATTTATCTATATGTTCAGTATATATTATTATTTCTGGCCGAATTCCCTTCTTGGAGGTTAATAACCTAATATATATTATCTTCTTGAGCCGACAAGTATTCTAGGGTTATTATCCAACTCATTAGGGTTTTTTCTTTCTTCCTGGAGTATTCTATCCTCGTCAGGTTTACACATGGAGGTAAATACCTCCCACAACTACCATAATATCAACATCCCTATCCATGATTGTTGAACCTGGACCATTCCCCTAACTATTCCATTCCTCCGACACTAATCATAGTGCAACCTAGAGAGAATGAGTATGCCCTAGGGAATGACTATCCGGACCATTTCCTAAGGAAATTATTATCCTACACCAACCTACAAAATGGACCATTCTTTGAAACTACTCACAACTGTGAACTTCAAAAGAATGACTTCTCGGTGAGGCAGACCATTCTACTTGAACACTCCTCAAAGTGACTGCCAAGAAGAATGACTATCCTAGACCATTCCCCCACACTGGCCACAAGGGGAATTGTTGTCTATGGTACATCAACAATCCATAGGGCCATTTTCATTAAGAAAATGATTATCTGATCTAGACCATTTTCTGAACTAGAAAATGCCTATTCGTCATAAATGTTGAACCACTTTTTGGACTGGAAAGGAATTGCCCAACCTGGACCATTTTCCAAACTGGAAAATGACTCCCCATGAATCAATAATATGTATCAATGCTCCCTCCCAACCTAGGGAGCTATATCTTCCCTTTCAACTAAGGGAGTTATCTCCATGAGCCCCATCTTGTCTCCTAAGTACACAAACTTTATCATGGACAAAGGATTTGTTAGAATATCTACTACCTACTCATCTGTGGAGATATATTGGAGTTTCACTTCTCCTTCCAGGACTTTATCATGAATAAAGTAGTATTTTATCTCAATATGTTTTGATCGGTCATGAAACACTAGGTGTTATGATAGCCTTATACAACTTTGATTGTCACAGTATATTACGGTCTAATTTGGTACCTGATCAAATAATCCAGAAATCAAATTCCTCATTTGTACTGCTTCAATACATGCCTCACATGCTACAATATATTCTGCTTCTACTCTGATAAGTGCAACAAAATTATGTTTCCTATTGGCCTATGATATCATAGTAGAGCCCAAAATGAAACACATCCTTGAAGTACTCCTTATGTCTTCTGCACTCCCTTCCCAATCTGAATCTGTGAATCCATGAATTTGTATATCACTGGATGAGGTGTATATTAAACCATAGTTTAGCATCCCATGAATATATCTTAGAACATTCTTTGCAACTATCCAATGCTCATGTCTGGGTTCCACCTAGAACTAGCTTAAGGTGTTTACAACAAAGAAAATATCTGGTTGAGTATTTACTAGATACATCAATGACCCAATCAATTGTCGATATAGGGACAGGTCTACTGGATAAGAATCTGAGTCTCTTACTTTTCTTATATCTGTGGTCATAGGAGTGGCCATGTATTTTCAATCCATCATTCCAAATTTTTGAAGAATATTCACTGCATACTTTCTTTGTCCAAGGAATATTTCACCATGCTTCTGCCATACTTCTAGTCCCAAGTAATAGTGCATGAGACCAAGATCTTTCATATAGAACTCAGAAGCTAGTTCCTTCTTACATTGGGTGATGAGAGACTCTGCACCTATGAATAATAAGTTGTCGACATATAGCAGTAGAATCACATGTGCATTGTTCACAACCTTGTAGTGTAGATTTGGATCTGCATGACTCTTAGAGAAACCAAGTCTTATTAAGTAATTGTCTATTCTGGCATACCAAGATTTTGGAGCTTGCTTGATTCCATACAGGGATTTCTTTAATATGCAAGCATTAGTGTCTCTATAATGTACTTCACAACCTTGAGGTTGTTCGATGTATACTTCTTCTTCAATTTCTCCATTGAGAAAAATTTTCTTTACATCCATCTGATGTAGACTCCATTCCATGGAAGCAACAAGAGACATAATGGCTCTAATAGAAGTATATCTGGAAACATGAGAAAAGGTTTCATCGTATATTCTCCCTTATTTTGGGAGGACCCTCTAGCTACGAATATTTCCTTGTATTTTTCCACGCTTACATCTATTGCATGTTTGATCTTATAGAACCATTTTGAAGTTACCATTGATTTTTCCTTGGATCTAGGCATGATTTCCCATACGTCATTTTTCATGATAGATTGGTATTTTTTTGTCATGGTGTCTTTCCACTATTTATTCTTACCTGCTTCAAATGTGGTGGGTTATTCATTTATAAGCGTTGTCATACATGTTGCATAGCTGGAGAATATTTTGGGATTTTTTCTTTCTCTGAAGGTGCCACTTGGAGCTTTGAGTCTTTTTGCTTCTTGTAGAGTAGCTTCAAGCCAAGTTGGAGGTTTTCTAGTTTTGGGTACAATGACTGATTCAATAGGTTCACATGGTTGCATAGGATGATCAATTTGTCTTGGTTATTCATTCTGACTTTATGGAAGATAGGTGTTTTCTTCTTTAGGCTCTTCATATTCTTCTTCTTCTATTGATTCTTCTATAGATTTCTCCAAATCCATCTTCTCATTGAAGATTATGTCTCTACTGACTTCAACCCTATGTTGTTCTGGAATATAGATTCTATAGGATTTAGATGATTCACTATATCCAACAAATATGCCTTTCTTTCCTGAGGGTTCTAGTTTCTTCCTTTTATCCTTGGGAATATGAATCTAAATAGGGCACCCAAAGATTCTTAAGTGTTCCACATTGGATTTATTTCCCGAGAATACTTCTTCTGGAGTCATATCCTTCAATATGTGGTGGGGACTTCTGTTATGAACATATATTGTTGGCATGGTTGTTTCTCCCCATAAATACATGGATAAGCCTTGATCATTCATTAGTGCCTTCATGGTTTCCTCGATGGATCTATTATTCCTTTCTAATACACCATTTTGTTGAGGATTATGAGGAACGGTTAGCTCCCTCCTAATCCCTATTGATTTGCAAAAGGAAAAAAGTTCCTTGGATGTGTATTCTCCTCCATTATATGTTCTCAAAGTCTTGATTTTCTTGCTCGTGAGGTTTTCTATTTCTTCTTTGAATTCTTGAAACTCGTTTAAAACTTCATCCTTTGTCTTCAATATATATAACCAAGTCTTTCTTGAGTAATCGTCTATGAAGATTACATAATAAAGAGAACCTCCTAGAGAATTGACTAGCATCAGACTGCAAACATATGAATGTATTACATCTAGGATTTCCTTAGATCTATTATTGATACTTGAGAATGGCTTCTTAACATTTTTACCAAGAGCACATCCTCTGCAAATTCCTTCATGTGTAGATTGTAGTTCTAGTATTCCTTCAACCATTTTCTCGAGGAAAGGTAATGCTTGATAGTTAAGATGAGCATACCTTCTATGCCAAAGTTCACTGGGATTGAATTCATCATGTATAAGAGCTTCATCATTACGTTCTAGTATTCTTTATAATCTATATTCACGAATTCCAATAACTCTAGCATTCTCTATGTTGGAGTTTCTAGACCAAGATAGTACTTCACCATCTACAAAGGCGATTCTATTTAGTTTGTCTTCTAGGAAAGATATAGATACAAGATCCTTTTCTAAACCAGGTACATATAATACATTAATCAAATGAACATTATTACCTGATTTCAATTTGATGGAGGCTTGACCAATTCCTTCGACTAGATAGGTGTTCTTGTCTCCTAGTTCTATCTTGTAGGATGTCTTCTTTTCATTCAGACTAGAGAGTGTGACCTGGTCTCATGTCATATTCCTGGAAGCTCCACTGTCAATTATCCACATGTCATCTTAAAGAATTCCTATAGGATCTGAATAGTTTACATGATCTATCTTTTTATTCATGATTTATGTTGACTGATAGTTGGTCAAACTTTGACTTTGACTGGTCAAACGTTGACTTTGACCCAAAATATCAACCTTGAAATTTTTTCCTTCTGAGAATGCCAATAAGTGTGTTGGACTAAGTTGCGCTAGAATATACTCTCCTTGAGTGAAGTGTTCCATCATAAGGTGTTGGGAAAGAGGTTTTAGGGTTTTTAACTGCACCTGCTAGTAACCCTAGCGATAATGATTCGGTAATTGCACCTGCTAGAAACCCTAGTCGTAGTTCTTAAACCAGATTGATAATCTTATGGATTAGATTCCTTCCGATGGTTAGACTAACTGAAGGAGGTTTGGGCCCATAACCTGTTAGGAAAGTGGTTGTGCTCATTTAGCCATAGACAATATAGCAATATTGTCACCCAACCATAGGAACAAAGGCCACCCCCGATCACCTTAACCTTGATAGAGAGAATAATTCCGATAGAATATCAATAACCAACCAGGGCTAGCACACCAAGAAAAGATAACCAAAGACTAAGCAGAAATTCCAAGCCAAAAGTCGAAATGGCAGTTGTAGTAGTTGCAGTTGTAGCTCATCTCCAAACTTGCACACTACTAGTCTTATGCATTTTCAAGTGAGTGAGTCACAAATGAGCTCCATATCCCTCTATTTATACTTCTCCATCTTAACTGACTGGGACAACTTCTCTTCCTAGGGGATAATAACTCAATATTAATTATTCCATTGAGTTGGTTTGTCTTCTAGAGTTATTATCCAAGTCTTTAGGGTTTCTCTTGCTTCCCTGAATATTCTACTCTCATCAAAGGTTACAAGTGGAGGTCAATACCTCCCGTAGCTACCATAATATCAACAATTTTATCCAAAACGAGATCTTTGGAAAACATTCCAAATGTAAGTTAAAATTAGGGTACCATGGCATCAGAAAAAAATCCCTCTCCCCCATTATCCAAGGTGATATACTTGCAATTCAAGCTCTATTAATGTTCATAACAAACTCTAAAATACAGTCCTTAGAAGTTGGATGCATTAACATGATGTCCTCTAAGAAGTATTTGCAAGACATTTCCATACAAGTATGGGCGTGCTTTAGAGAAGGTTAAATACCATTATAAATTTGTAGATAATGTTATGTGTTAAACAATACTCTTCTTGCTCACTTACCCAAGATGGATATAGCTTTAAAAGTGGTGGTTTTTATGCTTGATTTGCAAAAAAGAAGGGACATGACCCTTCTAAGGATTGGAAGGGGTTTGGCTAGAGATGGGTGAATGGAATCATTAACAATATCGACATTAGTTGATATGAGGAGGGCTTCCTTGAAGAAGAAATATTTTTTATTTGTTCCCTCTTTGGGAGTCCTATATTTCCAACTCCCAAATGTTGAGCTTGGCCATTTTTCTCTAGACCCTCCCAATAATAAAAGTAACAAGTGTAGGCATATGTTTTCCTCCTTTCCAGTGATGTAATCCTGAAAATTGCAGTAATCCTCTAGTGGCTTACCAATGAAAGGCAACATTTGTTCAAAGATGGAAAATCCCTTCTATGATTTGAAAATTTCCCTTGATAACTGTAATTGAACATCCACTTCCAGGGAAATTGATTTCCCATCCAAGGATTTCACAAAAACCTAAAAATTTATTATAATCAAGAGGTCATTCTTTAAACGACCCCCAAAGGTGGTTGTATGCTCAAGGGGGGAATGTGATAATCCATTTTCCTTTGATCAAATATTTTTTCAATATGTCACAGACATCACCCAAAACAATGCCCTTGACTTGTAGCATCCCCTTCAGCATGATGATGGCCTTCTTTATCTATGCTCCAAACTCTTAGTAACATTTGAGTTGAAGGCATGAAGGGAAAACCCCTCTGTGGGGAACAAACCCATGCCTATAGAAATAAAATTGAACAAGGTATGGAACTTGCATTTTTCCAATTGTCTTGGCATTAACAACATAAAACTTTCACCCCTAGGTTTAGTATAATATGTATATGGAAAAATATGCCACCTTGGGATTTCTCTTTTGTGCTCTTAAACTTGATTGTTACCCGATCACCCAGGAGCTTCAATGTAGAGAACTTGGGAGCCATATAGGGTGCAACCCTAATTGAGAGTGTCATGTACGAAAAGTTTCTGAGATCCATGGAGGAAGACACCATTGATAACTCTTTAGCCAAATCCAACATTAGTCTCTCATAGGACCTCAAAGTAAGGATCATGCCCCTTTGCACGGCCACCATTTCGAAACCCAATGAGCCTTATCAAGAAACATCTGGATGCAAAGAAATTACTATATGTTGCATCTTGGTTGACCAAAAGTTAGTTTAGGTTTTTTGGGGATTATGCATTGTGTGAATCTATAACAAATGTTCATATTTGTTGATTCATGGAATTGTGGGTTGGATTGAATGAAGGATAGAGTCTAGTAAGTTTTTGCTCACCCTTATGATCTCATAGCTTGACTTGGGGGTGACATCCACACCAAATGTCCATGGAACAGATGTGAATCACTCTTATGATTGTCTTGGAAATTTTTCAAGAAAAGATAAATCTTTTGCAATGTTGGTTATCTATAATTGACATTTTTTTAATTAAAGGCATGAATCCTAAGTGAATTGAAATGTTGTGCATGAAATTAGATTTAGTTTATGTTAGGCGGAAACATTGTCGTTTAATTCCATTGTAGTCTTTGCCCAACTATTTAATTTGTCAATACGAGGTTCGTAGGCTTACAAAGAACACACTATATATATGCAGGACTGAAGTAGAAGTAATCTAATCTAAATTGCTAAAATGAAATTAATCTAAGAAATCATCGAAATTGCATAAGGGAAAAACAATACAACATGTGAAGAGTTGAACAACAAATGATATATGTGAGCTCACACAATATATCAATCTCAAATTATATTACAAGAGTCAAATGACAAAGCATGAAAGAATAACAAAGCGAAGAATCCCCTTCTCCTAATTACAAGAGTAACTTATGAATAACATGATTTCTCTAACTCTCTAACTCCCAATTATGAATAATCTGATTATCTCACTTCCCCCCTTCATGAAGAGAGAGAACTCTCTTATATACATGAAAGTCTTGAAGAGTGTCATAATTACAGATCCACTATTCTCTCAACTTATTCCTTCAAATCCTCCACTCATGTCTTGGATAAGATATCCTATGAAAATCTCCATGATCTTCTCCTTTGAATATGCTTGAATGATTGTCCCAAATATTCTTCAAATCTTCAAAGCTTGAAGATGAAATTCGAATTTGAAGCTAGGTGGTAATATTTGACTTTGTTGAAATCTTCACATATGCCTGCACACATCATCAAACTCATCCAACCTTGATATGTAATGAAAATATGTCATTTTTCTAAGATTTAATCATAAATTCACTTATACTACTAAAATGAATACAATGGAAAATAATAAGGAGAAACCCACATATATTTATGAAAATGGTACGATGGAAGGTTAATGGGATGATGAAATGTAAGGAATAATGAACGGAAAGGTGGATGAAAATAGGATATTTCTGAGGCCCAACATACCCCCCAACTCAACTTGTTGCATGTCCTCATGCAACCATGTATGGATCTTCTTAAGAACTTTTGGCATTTAAACTATGGATTTGATTGATGATGTCTTTTTAATAAGGAATATTTCCAGGATTTGACATACATGAGTAGTAGCATGTAAAATACATGTGTAACAACATGTAATACATGTGTAACAGCATGTGAAATTTTCTTATGGTTGGTTCTTGTGTGACAACCATGAATACAAAAGATGTTGGTTCTTGTGTTAAAAACATTCATTTCACTTATTGAATTTCTTGTTGCAATAATTTAGCCATGTACTCACTGAAAATAATAAGCTATCAATGTGCATAAGAGAGAATCACTGAGTATAAGAAAGCCTTTTTCTTTATCTTTATGAATCATGCCAATATGTGTATCAATCGAAATGCAACAAAGTGTCGTTGGAAAAGGGATTTGGTAAATAGTAAATGAGATAAAAAGTGGAGTGATAATAGTGGAAAAATGGAATACTGGTAGTGAATAGGTAGTGAATATATCCCCCCTCCCCCTCCCCAACTGAATCGGTTGCATGCCCTCATGCAACTTAGTGAAGGTCATGGAAGGAAAGAGAGCATGGTGGGAAAATTTTCCAAAATATTCAAGTCGGCATATAAGGAATTGTGTGATTAAAGCTTAGAAAAGAACATACCTCCACTTACCCAAAAATTAGATGTAGTCGTTGCGGCTACTGGATCAAGAAAACCTGACTAGCGCTGTAGTTGCAACTATTGTAACTGCTAAAGAAAAGAATATCTGACTGTGACTGATGGAAGATGGAAGGTGTCACTGCTGCAAGATCAGGAAAATGGAACTACTAATGTTGTTGTTGTTGTAACTAGATCATGGAAAGTGAATGAATCTAAACTGCAACTGCTGAATCATGAGAAATGTGGAAGGAAGAGAATATGGAATTGTGGTACTCTCATAGATATGAAATCAAACTGCTGCAACTACTGAGGGGATCATGAAAATGTGTATAGTCATCATCTTCTACAAACTGATGGCACAATTCTAATCATGTGAATAAATGTGTCGATGTCGAGCATGAAGATAAATCATTGGATTACTGGCCATTGATGAATATCATTAACCAATGCGAGACAAACTCACCAGTGATGTCAATGAGTGTTAAGGTACCCGAGTACATCTTGCAAAGTGCGAATAGATGGGTTGATGTCGAGCCACTTGCAATATCTAACGATCAAGGGACATTGATGTAGTCCCATGATTTCTAGAGAGAGAGCTTACCAATAAGGCATGCAAGCCTCAAGGTACTCAAAAGGAACTCTGGTATATATCCCAGATAAGGTATTGAGGTCAATGGGGCAAGACTTGTTGAAAGGTGGGTCTTAGGGAATCCCACATCATTCAACGCGAGTTTGTAAAAAGATTGGTATGAATATAGATGTAAATATCTTAGTAGAAACAGGGTTTATGATAAGGAATCAAGGCAATGTAATCATGGAAAAGGGATTTTGTTTTATTTAGATGGAAAACTGGAAAGGCAAAAATGAATTGAAAAAGATAAAGGAAATGATGTATGCAATTCAGAAAAGAATAGGCATGTGTGAAGTCATGAAAGTTAAGGCAATGAAAGATGGCTTCAACACAGGGATGACCAATCAGATTTGAAGGAGAAATGGGATAGTGTCACAGCATGAAATTTGGAAAAATGTGGAAATAATAGTGTATCAGCATGGTCATTGTGTAACAACAAACACCAAGATGCTCAAAAAGCTGTTGTGTAACAACAAACATCAGGATGCACCAAAAGTTTCTGTGTAACAAAAAAATGTTTTTGTGTAGCAAACGTCATGATGTTTCTGATGAGTAACAGCTCCTTCAAGTTGTCTAGCAAACATGTTTTTTTGAAAAATGTTGTGATTCTTGAAGATCCCTGTGGCATGGAAAATGAGCGTCTTGTTTCTGCAATCAATCTTTAGTACTAATCCTGCAATCAAAACTTCATGAGAACTTCACAAAACATAAAATGCAAGAGATAAGTACAAACGCAAGCTAATTGAGATGCAATTATACCTATTGTCTGCACTTATTCTCTCTGTCATTGATTGCCACCAAAGTTACTTCAAGAAAACAAATGAGTATTGAAGCGTAAAATCATGTGCTTGTATTTCTTTCAGGAATATCCATTTGAAATTTTAAATTTTCCGAGTTTTTAAGTTTTTTATTGTTTTTCTTTCCATAAAACAAATGAAAACATTTTTTTATGATTTTTATTTTATATATATATATATATATATATTATTGTTTTTCTTTTTATAGAAAAACAAATGAAATAAAAGAAATTCATGGTGCAGAAATGAAGAAAACTTCATTATTCTAGAAATATGAATAAGGTCACAACATGAAAGGTCATAAGAAGTTCTAGCAAATCAAAAGATCAACTATAAACTTTAATGTAGTCCTTCTTGCATTCCCCAAAACAATAGTTATTTGGTGTCATAAATCCTATGCTATAGCTTTGAAAGTTCTTTCAAAAATCTCTTCTACAGTAATGCTTTGAATCCTTTCTGTGTTGTTTTAGTTGATGAATGTATGTTGCTTATGCGACCGTCATTTAGGGAAAAATAAACCTAGTTATGACACTTCCATCCATCCCCTACTGACTAAATTCAAGCAATTAGATGGTGAATTAAGAGATATTTGGATTGCACTTAGGATGGATCCAAGACTGTTGTCATTAACTTCCCTGACAATTGTGCATTGTATGATTTACTCGACCAGACCTGCATGATCATTCATCTTCAGATATTCCACAAGTTAGATAACACAAATGCATATTTCATTTAAAATTCATCACCTCAGACACACCACCGTAAACAAAGTTAACAAGGCTTAGTGTAGGAAGATTTGTTTATGGATAATCAAGGGTGAGTCGAGAGCGAAACGACAACTAGCCATTTTTTTTCTCAAGAAGACATCCGCATAATTCCTTCTCAAAATTCCGAGAAGTATATCTCAATACAAATCAATGCTTTACTTGAAAATCATATACCAAAATTGCATTCAATTATAGCAAAACAACGTGCACATAAATGAGAAATGATGCATTGTCTGGTGTATGTGTTTTCTAGGATGAGGTGTATCTGTCATTCATCATTTGTTGAATTGCACTCTTAAAATACTAAAAGATGTGAACTCCTATTATGCTAGTTGTACGTACGTGCTTGGTAATGTGGATGGGGTTGGCAGGCCCATCCACAGTTACTAGTAAGTTCGTGTGCAATGCAATGAGCGTGGCCCTAATATATAACTCAAAAATTGGAAAGCGTAGTATCTAATACCTGATACAACATACTATAGATAAGGATTTGAAGTTGCACATGCAATGTTCGATGATGCACTTGGAATTGAACATCTGAAAGGGAGATAGGCAACTAGTTTCGGGAAGAATCTAGAACGATAAGGTTGCTCTGACCTAGCAGTGAAACATAGACCACCATTGTGACTGCATCTATTTCAAAAGCTAGCATATGTACCAGGCAGACTCAGAACCTCCCTTTTATTGCAATCGTTGGAGATTTCTTTAGCAGCATTGTCCGCAGCAGCAAGCCCGACTCGGTCAAAAGAACAGAATTGGCATAAACTCACATCTGTCTGCGTATTGGACACTTGGCACGTTGATTGGTTGCTTTCAGCCCTTCAATTGTTGGTATTGATGCCCTTGTGCATGCACAATTGTTTCAAAAAACATGTCCACATCCCAATGCAATAGGATCAAACACTGTATCCAGAAAAAATAGGGCATGTTAGGTTAAACTTCAATTTCATAGAATCATGTAATGATCATTTAATAACAGGATCACTGCCAGTAAAGTCGCATGAGCATTTAGAAAAAATTTCACCAATATGTCGATTCTCTGAATCTCTTGTGTTGATCTAAAATGCAATCAATTAAATTAACCATGGCGACTACAATATCTCTGTGTGCTTCGCCTGTAACTTTGTCTTGAAGTTCTGGCCACTTACTAATCTATGTACATTGTCATAATTTTTCAAAATCTTTCGAATTGCAATGGCATTTAGGGCCACACAGTTGATTAAGTTTTGGTATTCTTGGATCATTACCTCATGATCATCGGCAAAGAAATGTTTAATACATTAGAGATACCTTTGAAAACTGGAAGCAATATGTAGATACAATGGCACAAGAACTGAAGAAACCCACTATAGTCAATACTTCTTTTGTAATCTCGTAAAAGAATTTTTTTTTGTCACGACAGATTGGGCCTTCTGGCGAAGGAATTCGGATCCCACCAACACGCAATGGATATTTGAGAGAATTAGCACGAAATAATATGTTTTCTTTGGTTCCTCTCTGTGAAATTGCACATAAGTTTCATTCCAGATATTGACCGCCTATTCAGCTAGGGGTCAACTCATGTGCCTTGAATATGCATCACCAGATGCAAATTTGATGAAGACAGTTTTGGTTCTACTTGGGTATCTGATGCCCCAGCTCAAAATTTTGTAAACGAAATTTCTGCACCCCTGCATGGGTTGATAATGTAATAAGTCTGCACGAATCATAGTTAGGTCAGGTACCTTTGGATTTTTCCATTGGGGGAGTTCCTTTCACCGATGGTTTTTTATCCTCAGGTTGTCAACCGGGCTCTTGGGCCTGGCTGACTTCCCTTGAGTTTTTCCCTCCACACATGCAATAACTTCCTCCAAAGTGGTGAACATCGTCCTAATGGTCTCATCCTTTGTTAGTTATTGTTTAGGAATGTTATAAATGACCATTCCAGACAGTGTAGAAAGTTTCGCGGAATTTCGTCGAGTCTAGATAGGTTTTTTTTAATTAATTAATTTTTTAATAATTTAAGTAATTAATGATTTTTTGAGCTAATGTTGTAAAAACTGGATCTTTGGGCTTTTTATAGGGGTATTTGTGCTCAAAATAAATGGAATAGCACCCTCTACACCCATATACCAAGTTTCAGCTCAGTCGGACTAAGTTTGCTATGTCTTAGTCCACTCAGAGTCAGTCTTAGTCAAACAACAATTTTAATTGCTAAGGTGACATTATCAAAATGTCAAAAACATTGTAATTTTGAGTTAGTGAGTGAGTCTAATGATGGTAAAGAGCAAGTTAGACCCTCCTAACCTACCCAAACCCAAACCCACAACTTAACAACTTAATTCAACCTATTTACTCACCCCCTCACCTCTTTAGCTCTTGCCCTAGGGGGGAAAACGTCCCTCCTCTACCCAAACTCTAATGTTTTGACTTGAAACTTGGAGTGGGCCCCTCTCACATGAGGTGCGCCCCTCCTAACCCTACAAAACCCTAACTAAACCCAAAACCTAACTTAACTCACACTCTACCTATCCCTAACCTCATGCCCTCACTATAGCTTGCGCCCCCTTTGAGGGAGACACACTCCCTTAACCCAAAACCTAACTCTACTCTCCCAAAATAGCATATGGGCCTTTCTCTTATGACAAGTGCACCCTCCCTAGCCTATTACTTCATCCCAAGACAAATCCCAACCATCCAACTCATCAATCCCTCATCCAAAACCCTAACTGGGGTGCCCCTCTCCTAGAGATTCACTCTCTTGTTCTCAAACCCACACTTGGAACTCATGCAAGTGCTTTCTCTTAGCCTCTAGAGGTATAAAGATAAGCCTTCCTCACCTCTTTTCTTTACCATTCTTTGAGCTAAAGTTATGCTACCGAAATCTTGCCATCTTCTTGCTCTTGCCATCATCCACTCACTCATTTTCTCTTGAGATCTTTGGAGCAATTAGTTGCCCAAGGCTCTCACATTTTGGATGCAATAAGAAAAATATTTGGAGGAATTTGGATCAACTAAGATTAGTCTTGTTTATCTACTACATATGAGGTGATCTTGTTCTTTTGCATTGTGTGGTTTCATTTGCTAGCATCTTGGGTAAATTAGTTTATTTGGGTAGGTCAAATAAACATTAGTGTTGATGATCTATGTATGTTGATTAGATAGGGTTGTGAATTAGTTCATTATTGCTATACTAATCCTCATACTATGCTGCTTTGAACTCACATTGTGTTTAGTGTGCAGATTTGCTTCACAAGGTTTGGTTTGGGAGAGACTTTAGAGCAGTTTCCAGCCATAGCTTGCACAAACTCCTTGCATTTTCTTTTGGATCTAATATATTGTTGTTACTTCACTTCATTTTATATAGCTAACTCTCTCTTAGATAGGTCAAAATATCAAATTTATATTTCTTATTTTCATGCTAAAAATTTCTGTGTAAAAACAGAAATTTTCTGTAACATATTTGGTGTGTTTTGCAGCATTTCCAGCAAGCTTTTGCTTGCTGTTTTTTGCAGGTACATAACAGAAAGGAGGGGGAAACGCTGCTCAAGATCATCAAGAAGAATTCCCCAACAAACCCTTTGGGTTGGGTAACTATTTCCCAACTTTTTCTTTGTATTTCCAAGTTTTCTTTCACATTTTTCATTCTTTTGGGCCCTTAATTTGGAAATAACCTAGATTAGTTTATTTTTCTAGTTAGTTATTCTTTATTCATTGATTCATTTTAAATAATTGTTTAAGCTATCACAACCCTCTTTGGAAAAAAAAGGAAGGCTTGCCTCCACCTTGGCCATTGCAAGTGGTTTATCATTCTTTTAAGTTTATTTCATAAATAATAATCTCATGACCGACAGCTTGGGAGAGTAATCCCCAAAACCGCACGGCATAAGGGAAACTAATCTTTAGTTGATGTCTTTATGCTCTCTAATAGTCTAAATGATCTATATAGCCATCACACTTAGTTTACTTTCATGAAAATTTATTTTTATATGCTTATAATCTTATCTTGCTTTATGGTTTTATGGTTTATGATCATTTCTAAATGCTAGATCTATTGGTTTCATAACCTATTTTACTTTCACTCATCTAAGCATATGGTTAACTCACACATGATTTAAAGATATTAATCACCAACTTGTTAAATATTTATTTCCACTTATGCTTACATCTTTCATATGGTTTAACACTTAACATGTACTGGTAATGGTGAATCTTTAAATCCTAAGTTGAACGTCTAAATGTTGATATGATGCTCACTTGTGCTTAATATTCTTTTATCTATTTATGGCATATATCATGGTTTAAGACATTTATTTTTCAGCCTTAATATTCAAGCAATCAATACATTTAAGTTATCTTGCTTTATGGTCTAATCTATCACACATAACTTAAACTTTTTCTCAAGCAAGTTTTTATTTTCTATTATATGTGGCAAGTTGTCCTTGCTTAAATCTCACATTTAACTTGCAAGTTTTTAAGTGGAATGGTTAATGATTAAGTGGCATATCTATTTCATCATTTCATTTATGTTTCTAATGTGTTGATTCTCTTTAAATCTTTATCTTGCAACACTTTTTGGTGAACTTTTCGTTTCGGCCATACCCTTAAACGCTAAATTTTGAAGCACTAAAACACTTCTAAAATTCACCCAACACATTAAAAGACCCACCCGCGGGTCATAATAACACTTAGACAACATTTTAGGGGCTTTTTACAGCCATCTCCACCATCTAAAATGGGTTTGAGGAAAACAACGGAAGGAAGAGGCGAGGGACCGTTCTCGTGATTTCATAGGGGAGATCATTTCCGGGAAGTACTCTTACTGTCAGAGCTAACCATGGAAGCTAGGGTGGGCCTCGTTTTCCCTACTATCTTGAGCACCCAGCAGTCATTTGGCCAAGGGAGGAGGGGTTTGAAGCACACACATAGTTTAGGGGGAAGGGAACTAAAATTTATTCAATCTTTAAACAACTCCTTAAACACTTAGTTGCATAGATCACCTTTGTATGCTTGGGGGAATTAGATGTATTGATAGGAACACACATTGTTGATCATCTCATTGTTTTATTTATCTTGTGTGCAACTTTATGGTTTATGTGTTATGTATATATGAGCAACATTGAATATCTTGTTAATTTGCTTGTTGTGGTGTGAATCAAGAAAGAGGTGAGTATCCCACTCGGGGAGGCATCAATTTTTTTTATTCTTGAGTGCTTTTTGTGGTTGCCAGTGAAGGCGGTCCAATAGAGTAAGTGTTATTGGGGCATGCTTGGCCAATTGTTGTATCACTTACACTTCTTTGTATCTTTTGTATCTTGTGTATCTTTGTAAATGGTGTAATCATTGTAACACTTAGTATTCTTTTGTAAGTAATTATAACCTTATGTTTGTGGGTAGTTTAACTTGATTTACTTGTAATACTTTTGTAATAAACCACCCTCAAACTTAGTTGACCCCATTGCCCAACCTTAGGCACTAGTCTTAGTTGACTTAGGGAAAGGGATGACTTACATTTAGATTAAGATTTGCACTTTGCATTTGCTCCTTGATCATCTTAGGCTAGTTTCCCCCTTTGGCCTTTAACAAATTAAAACTAACTCCTAGAACATTAATATTAAAATCAAATTAGTAACTAGGGACAACCCCCCTTGGCTTCCCTAGGAGTAAGCCTAGAAGGAAGAGGTTCTAGTCAAGGTGACAGTGTGGACTGAGAACCTAGACATTGTGTCTCTGAGGACACACTAAGTGAGTTGGACTTAGCTCACGTTAGCAAGTGTGTATAAGGACAGCAACATCTTTTGGCGCCGCTGCTGGGGATAAGTCATTTATCCTTGGTCAAAAAGATTTAACTTATTTTTTATTTTTTTAAGAACTAAGTAATAAAAACTTTAGTCCTTTAAAATTCTTTGAGCTTGCATTGGTTAGCTTTGTGTGATTCTTTTCCAAGTGGCGACTCCATTGAACAAATTTGTTAAGAAGTATACTACTAGGAGTAATACACAAGGATTGATTTATTCTTTTTCTGAACCCAAATAGGTTTATAGGAGGAGGATAAATCGCCTTCCTCCTAGAAGGCTACTACTTGATAATCTTGGGGACGAAGCACTCACTGATATCCAATACTTGTTCCAAAACAATAATTAACCAACTGTTAATAATCCCACTCCTAATCCTAACTTAACCATGAGTATCTTTTTGAGACCTTTGAATTTTGCAGCAATCCAAGTTTCCCCTCATACAGTTCCTGAAAAGGCTATTGATAAGTTACCTAGATTTCAGGGGAAAAATGCTATAAGTGCCAAGTCCCATATTCTCAATTTTGAGATGTGTGTGCAGAAGTATTGTGGGGTTCATAATCAGGAAGATTTAAAGATGACTTTGTTTGTATATTCACTTGAAGGTGATGTTGCTGAATGGTTCACTGATTTTCCAGCAGCTAAGTTTAGCACCCTTGATGAAATATTGGATGAGTTTAGGAAGAGATGGG
>SNQJ01S0037170.1:31773-42774 GCA_010110895.2 Picea sitchensis | reverse complement strand
ACTGGCGTTGTAGTTGCAACTGTTGTAACTGCTAAAGCAAAGAATATATGACTGTGACTGATGGAAGATGGAAGGTGTCACTGCTGCAAGATCAGGAAAATGGAACTGCTAATGCTGCTACTGTTGTAACTGGATCATGGGAAGTGAAGGAATCTGAATTGCTACTGTTGAATCATGAGAAATGTGGAAGGCATAGAATATGGAATTGTGGTACTCTCATAGATCTGAAATCAAACTGTTGCAACTACTGAGGGGATCATGAAAAAGTGTATAGTCGTCATCCACTACAAACTGATGGCACAATTCTAATCATGCGAATAAATGTGTCGATGTCGAGCATGAAGATAAATCATTGGATTACTGGCCATTGATGAATGTCGTTAACCAATGTGAGACAAAATCACCAGTGATGTCAATGAGTGTCAAGGTACCCGAGTACATCTTGCAAAGTGCAAATAGATGGGTTGATGTCGAGCCATTTGCAATATCTAACGATCAAGGGACATTGATGTATTCCCATGATTGCTAGCGAGAGAGCTTGCCATTAAGGCATGCAAGCCTCAAGGTACTCAAAAGGAACTCTACTCTATATCCCAGATAAGGTTCTGAGGTCGATGGGGAAAGACTTGTTGAAAGGTGGGTCTTAGGGAATCCCACATCATTCAACGTGAGTTTGTAAAAGGATTGGTATGACTATAGATGTAAATATATTAGTAGCAACATGTTTTATGATAAGGAATCAAGGCAATGTAATCATGGAAAAGGGATTTTGTTTTATTCAGAAGGAAAACTAGAAAGGCAAAAATGAACTGAAAAAGATAAAGGAAACGATGTATGCAATTCAGAAAAGAATAGGCATGTGTGAAGTCATGAAAGTTAAGGTAATGGAAGATGGCTTCAACACAAGGATGACCAATAATCTTTGAAGGAGAAATGGGATAGTGTCACAGCATGAAATTTGGCAAAATGTGGAAATAATAGTGTATCAGCATGGTCGTTGTGTAACAACAAACACCAAGATGCGCAAAACGTTGTTGTGTAACAACAAACATTAGGATGCGCAAAATGTTTCTGTGTAACAACAAAATGTTTGTGTGTAACAATAAACGTCATGATGTTTTTGATGAGTAGCAACTCCTTCAAGTTGTCTAGCAAACATGTTTTTCTGAAAAATGTTGTGATTCTTGAAGATCCCTATGGGATGGAAAATGAACGTCCTGTTCCAGTAATTGGACTTTAGTACTAATCCTGCAATCAAAACTTCGTGAGAGCATCACAAAACATAAAATGCAAGAGATAAGTGCAAATGTGAGATAATTGAGATGCAATTATACCTGTTGTCTGCATTTATTCGCTTCGCCATTGATTGCCGCCAAAGTTACTTCAAGAAAACAAATGAGTGTTGAAGCATAAAATCATGCGTTCGTATTGCTTTCAAGAATATCCATTTGAAATTTGAAATTTTCTAAGTTTTTAAGTTTTTTATTGTTTTTCTTTCCATAAAACAAATGAAAACATTTTTTGTGATTTTTATTATTTTTATATTTTTTTTATTGTTTTTCTTTTTACAGCAAAACAAATGAAATAAAAGAAATTCATGGTGCAGAAATTAAGAAAACTTCATTATTCTAGAAATATGAATAAGTTCACAGCATGAAAGGTCATACGAAGTTCCATCAAATCAAAAGATCAACTATAAACTTTAATGTAGTCCTTCTTGCATTCCCCAAAACAATAGTTATTTGGTGACATAAATCTTATGCTATAGCTTTGAAAGTTCTATCAAAAATCTCTTCTACAGTAATGCTTTGAATCCTTTCTGTGTTGTTGTCGTTGATGAATGTTTGTTTCTTATGTGACCGTCATTCAGGGAAAAAAGAAAGTTGGTTATGACGCTTCCATTCATCCCCTACTGACTAAATTCAAGCAATAAGACGGTGAATTCAGAGATATTTGGATTGCACTTAGGATGGATCCAAGACTGTTGTCATTAACTTCCACATCAATTGTGCATTGTATGAGTTACTTGACCAGACCTGCATTATCATTCATATTTATATATTCCACAAGTTAGATAACACAAATACATATTTCATTTAAAACACATCACCTCAGACACACCACTGTAAACAAAATTAACAAGGCTTAGTGTAGGAATATTTGTTTATGGATAATCAAGGGTGAGTCGAGAGCGAAACGACAACCAGCCATTTGTTTTCTCAAGAATACATCCGCATAATTCCTTCTCAAAATGCCGAGAAGTAGATATCAGTACAAATCGATGCTCTACTTGACAATCATATACCAAAATCGCATTCGGTTATAGAAAAACAGCGTGCACATAAATGAGAAATGACACGTTGTCTGGTGTATGTGTTTTTTGGGATGAGGTGTATCTGTCATTCATCATTTGTTGAATTTCACTCTTAAAATATTGAAAGATGTGAACTCCTACTATGCTAGTTGTACGTAGGTGCTTGGTAATGTGGATGGGGTTGGCAGGCCCATCCACATTTATTAGTAAGTTCGTGTGCAGTGCAATGAGCGTGGCCCTAATATATAACTCAAAAATTGAAAAGCGCAGTATCCAATACCTGATACAACAAACTATAGATAAGGAGTTGAAGTTGCACATCCAATGGTCGATGATGCACTTGGAATTGAATGTCTGAAAGGGAGGTAGGTAGCTAGTTTCGGGAATAATATGGAACGATAAGGTTGTTGTGACCCAGTAGTGAAACACAGACTGCCATTGTGACTGCATCCATTTCAAAAGCTAGCATATGTACTAGGCGTAATCAGAACCTCCTTTTTATTGCAATCGTTGGAGATTTCTTCAACAGCATTGTCCACAGTAGCAAGCCCGACTCAATCAAATGAACATATTTGGCATAAAATCCCATCTGTCTGCATATTGGGCACTTGGAATTTTAATTGGCCACTTTAATCCCTTCAATTGTTGGTATTGATGCCCCTATGCATGCACAAATGTTGCAGAAAACATGTCCACATCCCAATGCAACAGTATCAAACACTGTATCCAGACAAAATAGGGCATGTTAGGTTAAACTCCAATTTCAAATAATCATGTAATGATCATTTAATAACAGGATCACTGCCAGTAAAGTCGCATGAGCATTCAGGAAAAATTTCACCAATATGTCGATGCTCTAAATCTCTTGTGTTGATTTGAAACACAATCAATTAAATTAACCATGGCGACTTCAATAGATCTGTGTGCTTCGCCTGTAACTTTGTCTTAAAGTTCCGGCCATTGACTGAGCTGTGTACTTTGTCATACTTTTTCAGAATCTTTCGAATCGCAATGGCATTCATGGTCACACAACTGATTAAGTGTCGGTCATCTCAGATCATTGCCTCATGATCATCGGCAAAGAAATGTTTAATACACCAAATATACCTTTGAACACTAGAAGAAAGATGCAGATACAATGGCATGGGAACTAAAGAAACCCACTATAGCCGATACTTCTTTTGTAAGCTCATAAAAGAATTTTTTTTTGTCATGACAGATTAGGCCTTGCGGCGAAGGAATTCGGTACCCACCAACACGCAATGGATATTTGAGAGCATTAGCACCAAATAATATGTTTGCTTTGGGTCCTCTCTGTGAAAATGCACATAGGTTTCATTCCACCATTGAATTAGGAAGTATTGCACAATCTCTGCGGTGGCATAAAATGCTTGTTCAGGGTCAAACTTTAAAGGCATAAAATGAGGAGAGTATGGGACATGATATTTAATGTATGGGGCATGATAAAATGAGGAGAGTATGGGGCATGATATACTGAGCTCAAAGCTGGAAGATATCCTCTCCCATGTTCTTAGGGTTCTTCCATCCCTCTATACTTTCATATGACAACAGGCTATGACCAGACGCCAAAACAAAAGGCTCCAAGACAACCACCGTGTGAATCCTTCAAAGTGGAAAATCTCTGAAGTACACAATCCGACGTCGCGTGTCCTCGGATATTTTGATGGTCCTGATTCACTTCGAGAATTCGATGTTAGGGAGTTTTGAATGCTCCAAAGTATTTTCTCCCTGAGGTACTCCATACCTGGAGTTATAGATCAAGTGCCACATGTCCCTTTGTTATCGACAGCTATGATCCACTTCGAGACTTCGGCATTTGGGAGTTTCGAACAATCCAACACCTTTTTCCTCTGAAGTACTTCGTACACAGAGTTAAAGATCGAGCACCACACGTTTCTTCATGATTGATGGTTGTGATCCACTTCAGTACTTCGGTGTTCGGGAGTTTCGAACACTCCAACACCTTTTTCCTCTAAAGTACTCTGTACCTAGATTTTAATATCGAGCACCATGCGTCCCTTCGTGATCAACGAATGTGATCCACTTCGAGACTTCAGCATTCGGGAGTTTTGAACACTCCAACACCTTTTTCCTATGAAGTACTTCGTACCTGGATTTAAATATCAAGCACCTAGCATCCCCTTCCAATGGATGGTTCCGATGGACTTCGACACTTCGAGACTTCACTCCTTGTGTCCCTCTGGAGTTAACGATCTACTTCCATGTGCCTTCCTATGCCAATGTCTATGATCTACTTCGATATTTCAGCACTTTAGAGATTTTTCAAAGAACCTCGACTCCTCCAGAACCCCGAAGTCCCGGATTCCCAGAATCCCAGTCATTTCACCAACCACGTGGGTGAAGTATGCATGTGTCAGGGCTGACACGTAGCTGGGTCAGGGGTGACACTTGTCCTCGTCTGGGATGACACATATCACGTTTAAAAAGGGGCTATAGGGTAAGTGATGCGCATGAGTCCAAGTGATACATGGCTCGTCAAGCTTAAATCCACATCACCGTGGATGGCATCATTGCACCTCGTCGCTCCAGTCTAATCATCTTTCAACCTACCTTAGGTTTTCACAGTCATGATATGACCAATACCAATTTGTTCCTAGATCAATGGTTCACAATGATTGTGGGGCCTCAACGTGCTCTCTCTTTATCGGAGAGCTCAATCTCTGCAATCTAAAAATTACTCTCCTAACTCGGTATAATCGTGGTCGTTGATCCTCCACCCCAACGAGATCAACGACATTGGTTGATTGCGGGCCATGAACTAGCACATCCGTTAATTTCACCTTCGTGCTCCACAATGATTCCCAACCATCAATCTCTATTCACTGATCATCCATTCACAGTGATTGCAGGGCCTAATTTTCGCAATCCGGGAAGTGCTTGCCAGACTCTATCTAATCGTGGTCGTTGATATTCCACCCCGACAAAATCAATGGCATTGGTTGATTGCGGGACGTGAACTAGAATGTCCTCTAATTTCACCTTCACGCTCCGCAATGATTCCTAACCATCGATCTAATTGAGCAGCTGGTGTTTGATTCGTTAACTCCAGTGGGTCTTTGAGTCAATCTAACGAATGAGAAAGGTTTTCCTCCTGATGATTGGCTCACATTCATCTCCTCAGTCAGGTTCTTGATTCATCTACGGCTCTTGTTACTTAGGGAGTTTAGGTGGCTTTGATTATCATGAAATTTGACATCCCAGGGCATCGAACTCACGAAACTCTGATACCATTGTGAGCTATCTCCTTTCGGGCTTAGCACAGGGTTCCTAGACATAGGTCACATGGACCTTCATATGAATCTCAGGTTATGAGCTCTACTCTTAGTCGGGTTTTGGTTAACGTCATGGCTGAGAGTTCAAGGTCTCTCAGGATACTGGTTTGAAGAAAACACCCTCCTAATTCGCAGAACTTTAATTTTTGAAACAAGGTGGGGTAAACTTGTGAGGTTACCAAGATGGTAGCAGTGCCAGGAGGCTTTCTCCAACTCTAGAGATATGAGGTAGCTCCCTAGGGAAGACACCTTTGAGATTTAAACTAGAGAATGTGGGAAAAGTAGAAGCATAAATTCTTAAGGAAGCCAACATATACACATAACTTAACCATTTCAATGCATAAACCATTTACAGATATGTAAATATGTGCATGCAACCATTAATTCCCAATTCAATGCAGAGTATGAAAACACTTATCAGAACTAGATAACATGAAGCGATTGTTAGAAGGGCTGCCCTTTTCCACCCAACCATAGTCTCAATCACTCCTAACGGATTTACCACTAGCCACCCCTGAGCTAGACCACGATGCTTTTAGATGGAATCTCTTCTTCTGACATAGAAATAGATAGGGACAAATGTTACTCTCCTTCTCCCAACTCAGTATTTATTTCCTGCGATCAGAACACACTCTTTTCTTAGTTCTTCCTCGAATCCCAGAGCTCAGTCTCTCCTCTCTGCATTCTTCTTCCCTGTCCTCTTTGACCTCCACGCCTTCCTTTCTTTCCTTTTCCAGCAAGATTGCATGTGGCCAGAATTTCCCCATCTGTGGTCAGGTCTGGAAGCCTTACATATGGGCGGTCTGCCCCATCCCCTCATTAACTCTTGAGGGGGTCTTCCCACCTACCGACCTGACTGTAATTCATTCCTGGGTCAGAGGGTTGTTCTGATCCTGAGCAATTAAATCTAACAAAGTACTAGTTCGATGGAGGTTAACGCAACCATTCCTGGTCCCCTCAACCATCTCTTTCATAGCAATTGTGGTCTTTCTTAGCACATCCCCTTTCTAGCATTCATGCAACACTTATCCATTTTCTATTAAAAATAACAGAATTTACATTCATTGACCTTTTATACAAAGTTCCATCAAATCAAACATTCACACATTTGCGTTTGCCATATTTTCTTGGCCAATATAGTTATATTTACAAACTAGGGGAAACAGGGTGTTACAACCACATTGATGAACAAGAGAGTTTAATGATAAAAAATAATGGTATTGCCCATAAAACAAGTGTATCTAGAAAAATAAGAGCATCGGTTAATAAGTATATTTACAACTAAGTATAAAGCAAGTGAAATAAATGTAGTTTCTATTATGAATCCAATTCTATGACAGGATTTAGAATGCCTTCTGTTTTATAATTTGAAATTTGTTTTAATGGAATCTTTTGAGATGAAAATCATGTTAATTGGTCATGTTTAGGAATTATGGATGGATGTTTTCTAAGAATTTTTCTTATGTAGTTCTAGGTCAACAAATTATTGTTGGGTTAATGCTTTGTTGAGTGTGGTTGGAAACTCCAATTTATATACCAATTAGCAAATTCAATTGGCAATAAAGAAGATTTGAAATATGGTGAAATGGGTGCCCATTTTATAATGTGGAGATGTAAGTATGGAAACTGGGTGTGGGTATGACGCATTGATAAAGAAAAAAATCTAATCATAGAAAAATAATAGTAACACCTACAAAACAAATATCATTGCAGAAAAAAGAACAGTAATTAATATGTATTTTAAAAACTAAATATAAAGCATAAGGTACATAAAACTAAGTGTAAATCATGTAGTAGATGTTGCAAGTTAATCATAGATATTAAAAAAAAAATAACATAGTTTTTTTAAGATATTAAAGAAGTTGAATTTCACATATAAAAACACCTTCATTTATACAATTTTTTTAATTTAAAAAAAAAATAGCAAGTCATAACACATGCAACTATATAGTTTCATTCAATATCCAATATTACCAAAAGGAAACGATGCATAATTTCACTCTCCTAGATGCCTTTCATATCCGGTTTGGAATGCCTCATTGAATGAAAATTACCAAGAGGAAGTGATGCATGATGTCATTTCCATTGAAGTGTAACACCCTTGTTTCCCCCAGCTTGTAAATATAACTATAACTTGCCAAAATACTATAGGAAGAATGAATATGTGTGGATGTTGGAATTTATGAACCTTTTTGTTATAAAAGGTAATGTATGTATTTATGTTATTAAATAAAAATGGATAATGTTGCATAACTGCTGAAGGGGTTTTCCAAGCTAGATCATGATGCTATGAGAGAGATGGGTGAGGGGAACCAACAATGGTTGAGATGACCCCCACTAGATGAGTGTCTTACTATATTTAAATTATTCATACCCAGAACAGTCCTTTGACCCAGAAATAAATTACCAATCATCCTGGTATTTGGGAAGTCCTCCTCAAGAGTCAATGATGAGATGGGAAGAGTACCCATCTGAAAGACTTTCTGACCTGACCACAAAATGGGGATTTGGACCCACACAATCTTGCTAAGAAAGGAAAGAAAAGAAAGAAATTTTGTGGGCAGAGGAGGATTGCAAAGAAGATGAGTCGAGAGCCCATTATTCCAGAGAAAGAAGAGCGTGTGCAGCTCTCTGGTTCTGAAGAGAACTAGAAAAAAAAAATTGCTCTAGGTGCAAGAAATTGCGAGCATCTTTTTCAGTCCAAGCTGATAAACAAGGTTGCAGAGAAGAGGAGTGACTGAGGAAGAAGTCGTTGCATGCCCCCTTGCTTGGTGAAGAGAAAACCATTTTTCCAAGTTCCCGTGGGAGGAGGAGAGTGGCCTTCATCCCTGACTGTCGCTGCACAAGAAGGAAGAGTCTCTCTCAGAGCATCATGATCTAGATAGGGGGTGGCCAACAGTAAATCCATATAGGAGTGGATGTGCCTACGGTTGGGTGGAAATGAGCACCCCTCTAAGCAATTTCTTCAGTATTTGGTTCCTTGATAAGTTATCTCATACCCTGTGTACTAGAATTGAAATGATGGTTGAATGTATGTTGCTAAGATTTAAAATTTTCATTTTATGATTAATAATAGAAATGCTTATGGTTTTTTTTTGAATCCCTACCTTTGAATGGTTTATAGTTTCCTTTTCTTAGCAGCAGGAGAACCATTAGACATGGGTCTTCAAAAGAATTTAGGAATAAGTTTATGATTCCTGTATTGGTCGAGAAATACCTTTCTTTGTTTTAGAACTTAATTTATATGAATGGAAGGTGCTCCCTTCAAACCAATCATCCAAGAGACCACAAGCTCATGCCCATGGACTTAACCAAATCTTGGCTAAGAACTACGAGTGTGGCCTCTAGATCTCGATAAATTTCCATATGACCAGGACCTTGGAACCCTTCGCCAGTTCTGAAATGAGCTAAGCTATATTGGCTTCGGAACTTTGGGGCTCTGGGATGTTATGGCCTTACCACTCTCAAACAAGTTGAAGGAAACTTGTTGTTATGGTTACCAATAAGGTTGACTGACATCTGGAGGTTTCATTAACCATGACCATGATATTTGTCCCACCATTAAGCCCTGACCCACTTACCATTCGTGAAGTAACGAGAACCATAGATCCAAGGACATTTGGGATCTTCCCTGACCGTTGGATCTATGTCGTGGTCAATCAGACATTGACCACTCTAGGTGAAAAGGAGTGTTAAACGGGCGAAACCCCTGAATACCAAACTTGAAAAATGATGAGAACCATAGATCTAGGGACACTTCGGTATCTCCCATGACCGTTGGATCTATGCCACGGTGAGTCCGACGTTGGCCACTTCGACTGAAAATGAGTGTTAAGCGGATGGAACACCCGAACACTGAACTCGCAAAGTGACGAGAACCATAGATCTGGGGATGCTTTGGGATCTCCCATGACCGTTGGATCTACGTCGTGGTCAATCCGACATTGACCATGTTAGCACCATGATTTTCATATCTAAGGTTAGAGGTTTGTCAACAATTTGCAAAGTCATGCCTGTTAGCACCCATATTGTTTTTATACCTGGCATTATCTAAAATCTCCAAGGGTTGGTTTCAAAAGGAAGCTTATCGTTTATTATTTCCATTTCAATTTGCAAATGCGTGCTACAAAATTTACTACATGCATCACAGAGAACTTCACCATGCAAAGGATTCTGTCACGCAGTGGATTTCATCACGTAGTGGATTTCATCGCGCAGTGGATTTCATCGCGAAATAGATTTCATCACGTAGTGGATGTCATCGCACAGTGGATTTCATCGCGTAGTGGATTTCTTTGCGCATGGGATTCTATCACACATAGGATGTTGTCACGCAAAGGATGTTGTCTCACAGTGGATTTCATCGCGCAATGGATTCCGTCGTGCAGTGGATGTTATCACGCATAGGATGTTGTCACACAGAGGATGTCATTGCGCAGTGGATTTTTTCATGAAAAGGATTATGTCGCGCAAATGATGCTTTCGCGTAGAGTATTTTCCTGTGCACAAGCTACAGGTCGCACTGCGCAAATGATCGGTTTAGTGGTCAACTTCAAGATCACTTTCTAACCAACTGGAGAGGAATTTTGAAAATCCCCGAGAGGTTTTTGTTGAGAACAAACCAAATAAGAAAAAACTCTCTCAAATTTGAACCATGTTTCATTGTTTTGGAGATTCGAAAGAATATTTGAGCCCTATTTTCCCGTTTTCATGATTTCCTGTCCGAGACATGTTTTTGCGACACATATTTCGGCCAACTGGAGATGAATTTCAAGAAACCGAGAGAGGTTTTTCTTTATAATATGCTTAAATACAAAAAATTCTATCATTTTCAAAAATATTGTTTTATTAGTAAGATATGATATCATATTTAATGCCTATTTTCCCATTTTGTTGCACAACCATAGTTACCAACTTAACGAGAACTCTACAGAGTTCTCGTTTTTTGGGGGGTCCAATATTTTACCCCATTTTTAAAAATGGTGCTATCGGTAGCACCCCCTCTCCCTTTTTAGGTGGTTTTTCAATATTTTAAATTTTTCGATCCACTATGTTTCCAAAAAAAAAATTAAATGCTTATTTTTCATCTTTTTTCATTTTTTTCAATTCTTTTTTATATTTTTTTTATTCAAGGGTGTTTTTAGTCATTTTTCCATGCTTCTTTCTATCTTAAAAATATTTTTTACCAATTACTTTTTTGAAGTTACGATTATTCATATAATTGTGTCTCCTTAATTAATTTATTGTTCCATACTTTTAAAATATAGTGGAAAACACCATTCTTAACACATTGTTTACCTTTACTTCAATACATGGAAAAAAAATGTAGTTAAATAACACTATTTTTTAATATTTAACAAAAAAATATAATTC
>SNQJ01S0037170.1:13968-31763 GCA_010110895.2 Picea sitchensis | reverse complement strand
TGGGACCATTTATTAGCCCCTGGGGGCTGCGGTGATGCCTGGCATCACCCCCCACAACACCCATGGCATTGAACATGGTTGTCGAGGGTGTCATGGGGGGTGATTTCGGGCATCACCCCAACCCCCAGGGGCTAAGACCTGGTCCCACGGGGCCAAGGCTTAGCCCGTGGGGGCTGGGATGATTTCAAGAATCGCCCAAGCCTCCAGGGGCTAATCCTTAGCCCCATGGGACTAGGTTTTATCCCCTGGGAGCTGGGGTGATGCCTGACATCACCCCAGCCCCCACGGGCTAAGTCTTGGCCACGTGGGACCAGTTATTAGGCCTTGGGGGCTGGGGTGATGCTCGACATCACTCTAGCCCCCACAGGGCCAAGCCATGGGACCAAGGCTTAGCACGTGGGGGCTGGGGTGATGCAGGGCATCGCCCCCCACGACACCCCAATAATATGTAGATTTGTAATTTTTTTTGGGGGGGGGATTAATTTTAATTAAAATTTTATGTTATTTCAATTGAAAAATTGTATTTTATTTTTTTTTGTTTTAAATGTTATTAAATTTGTTTATATTTATGTTTTTCTATTTTTTTACTTTAGTTTCAATTAAAATTGATAGTTTTTGTATTGTAAAAATGATTTTAATTTTCTTTTTAAATTTTGGTTTTCTTTTTTTTTAAATATGCTTACAAGTTTATTTTAAAATTGGATTTAAAATTTTATTTCTATTATTTAGTTATTGATTTTATTAAAAAAAATTGTTTTCATTTAAAGATTGTTTTTAAAATATATATTTTTGAACTTTTTGTCTTTTATTTTAATTTTAAAGTTTCGGGTTAATATTTTTTAATATTTTTTAATATTTTTTATTTTAGATTTTTTTTTTTTGAATTTTGTTATTTTGTTTTCTTTTTAAAGTATTTTTGTTTATTTTTTTTAATTATTTAAAAAAAATGTTTTTTAAAGGTTTTTTAATGATTCTTTTGTAAAAATATATATATATAATTATTTTTTTAATTTTTGTTTTAGGAGGAAAATTTTAATTTTTTTTGTTTCTTTTTAGTTATTTTTCTTTTTCACCTTGTTTTTTAATCTTTATTTTTTATTTTTTTAATTGAATTTAGAATACATTTTTTTAAATGTGTTTTTTTGGTCATTTAAAAAAAATATTAGATTTTGTTCTTTCTATTTATTTGTTTTTTAATGTAAATTAAAAAAATAAAAAATAAAAATTGTAAATAAATTTTCAAGGGACCATTTGGAGTCCAATTTTGGGTTGTTTATTTACATAGGGTTTTGTTGTCAATATCACAATTTCAATTAGGTCGTAAATAGCTATGATTTTCAGGTTTAGGAAAAAACATTTTGTTTTACGTAGCATCACTTTTTTATTTAGGTGTTGATTTTAAGGTTTTTCTAAGCTAATGTCTGAGTTTCGAAGACCATGTTCGAAAAATGTTGTAATTTTGACCTCGTTTAAAAAAATGGTGCTACTGGTAGCGCCACTTTTTGATTTAGGGGTTGATTTTCATGTTTTTTACGCAAAAATATGGGTTTTAAGGGCTAGAGTTCTCGTTTTGAGGTCACAGTTCTCGTTAAGTCGGTAACTATGTTCGCAATCCACTCCGTTTTTGTTGTAGGTTACCGTTGCGTAGAAGAATTGCTATGCAGGGGTGATAGAGTGTCCAACAATGCACATGATGACTTATAACAACCACATGGCCTAATTTTGATCATGATCAATGATTGTAAAGAATATTTCGGTTACGATTATGATTTGGCAAAGTCGGGTTTTCTATTTTTAGTAAATCCATTGAAGTTTTTGTTCTCTTTCAAAGAAATCGGATCCATGATCCTAGGACAGAGTAGTTAGACCCTAGCATCCAAGGGTGACATTAGTTTTATATATACGGGGATAATTCTCATGTAAAAGGGGTTGGTTGGCAAAACAATGTAGACAGTGACTATTGATTGTAGTTTTTTGATCTGATTGAAACTTAATGCAAAAGTCTCGACGCTTTGATGAAAATATTCTAACGGTGGCAGTCTGATGTATTGTATTATTTATTTGCGTATGTGTTTTCCTATGTTCTTTTAATTCATATCTATAATCTCTGTTTTAATTGGAACGTAATTTCAAATATAGAATTCACTGTGCAGTGCTCTAGATTTGCACCATTTAGACAAACCATATTTCTTCTAAGTTAACTCTGAATTCATCCCCAATGGTGCTTCGAGTTCCTTCATGTGTTTTTCTCTTGCCACACACAACGATTTTTAACTGAAGATTGTTGCTTATTTAGCCTTTATCCTGTCAAGTTCATTCACTAAGTCATTTGTTTCTCTCATTTTCAGAATTTGACTCCATTGCCCAATGGTACTTTCTCTCCTGCTTGTCCTACCATCCATTTTAAAACAAAAATAAACTTGTCCTATTGCAGAATCTAACCTCTTTGCATTTATTGATGAAATATTTGAGTTATTACCAGTCATTAGACATATGAGAGAGCCCTCTCTGGTTGTATAGGTCATAATACAATCTAAAGTTGGTTGAAACAGTTACCTCAAGGATTTCTTTGATACAACTCAAAGAAATTACCAAGTGATAACATTTTGGCGATTTTGCCTAGGAAGGAATTGAATGAAACTTTCCCTGGGAATAACGACATTTTTGCAATTATAAGGTCTGTGAGCAGCAGACACTTAGGCACATATTGGCTGTATTTCTACTCTGGTGAGTCCACACATTGGAAAATTAGTTTGAAGTTGATTCCACTGGCAGAAAAATCAAGAACTAAAGTTTTCATAGCGACTCCAATCAAGCTTCAAATGTGATTCAAAGACTCCACTGGAGAATGAGACTTGTTGAAAGAGATACAGAAGAGCAGTATGGAAAAATCAGGTACTTGGGTGTAACGTCCCTGACCACCCATGGTCGGGCCACGATACATGAGAGAACACTTTCATTCTCTCTGTGGAACATACTGTAACATACCCAGAATCCAACTAAGTTATGCCACATAAATTTTTCGAACTGCATACAATTTAAAACATATACACACAGAGCTCTTGTGGAAATTAATATAAAATGTAAACATACAAATACATCTCTAAATGCACGGATTCACACTAAAATAGAAATAAACATATACATGCAGCATATACAGGAAATACCCAAAAATATACAGACAGTTATAAACACACATAAGATAAATCCATAAAAATAAACATGTAAATAATAATGCAACATGTAAATTTATCACACAATTGGCACTTGGTAATAATATCACCAACTATGAGCAGACCTTCCACGAACCTCCCAACCTTAGAACACATTGCTCATCACTCTTAGCATTGAGTCACCCCCGAGATGGGACTAAACTCCACCCGAGTAAAGGGATTCCTAACCAGGCTAATGGCTCATAGACAACAAGAAAGACTCTGTCACAGGTGCCAACTCAAAATAACAACCTATAGTCCCTCATTCCCCACATGCCTGTCCCACCCCAGGAGGTGTGCCCCTTTTGTTCTCAATAGTCCTTCGATTTCCCCACTTGCTTTCTGGGCTTCAACAACAAGCTAGACAGGAAGTCTCAAAGCCTTGTAGTTGTAGTTTATTACCTTCAGGAAATCAATTCCCAATAATTCTCTCACCTAGAGAGGAATTTCTCATAGGCCTGACAACCCACCTCTTCAATATCCCATGGGCCTGACAACCCTCTTCTTCAATCCAGCTCCCAAGCTAACCAGCTACACAAAACAATAAGGCTATGGATATAGGTTCAGATACAATGACAGGAAAGTATGCAGGATCATTGACTCTGTGAGTGAATTCTCATGGTATGGCTCAATGGATGACTCCATGATGGTAGGAATGATGGAAAGAATGATGGAAGATATGGGAAAATGAAATAAGTCCAAACAATATGTATGCATGTCCCCAACTTGACACTTTTCATGTTGGGAGCTACTTTGGCCCACTTGTCCCCAACTTTAGAACTTAGGATAATATAATTATCCATACTTTATAATTTAATAAATATTAATATAATATTCCTTTCTAGCTTAATCTCCATGGCTTAGGCCCTTTTCCTTAACTCTTATCCCCCACCCTTTCCCTAACTACTGGAGTTTAGTCCCCCATACTATTTTATCGTGGTCAATTTGCACGCAGCGATGTATTTTATATTAATGATGATACATGTAAAAAATAGGCACACTAGACTTTAACATCTAGGCTCTCTTTCCTAATCATCCCAAAAATGGCTCACCAGCCTATAAAACATAACATATACACAAGGTCTCACTAGCCTCAATATCGTGTGCACTTAAGATGTTGTGCGTGGTATCTTGGAATGTGCACACTTCATCATTTTACTACGTCATACATGTGCGCACTATGCCATGAAAGTTGCATACAAAATGATATCAATCAGCTCACCAGCTTAAGTACATTTGCATTTACATTTACAATTGGGTTCGGCCTAGGGATATTACAATCCCCTCCCCTTATTTATGCACTGTCCTCAATGCATCATGTACACATATACATCAAAATTTTAAACATACTCAAAAAGATGTGGGTATTCTGCCCGCATTCCATCCTCATGCTCCCAAGTAGCATCCTCAGGACCGTACCAGATCCATTGGACCTTTACAAGCCCTATGGCTCGATTTCGTAGTTGTTTGACTTTTCGGTCTAGAATGTGTACCGGATGCACTTGGAAAGCGCCTTCTTTCTCCACCTGGATCACATTCCAATCAATAACATGATTAGCATCGGGTATATATTTCTTGAGAAATGATACATGGAATGCATTATGAATAGACATAGATGCAGGCAATGCAATCATATAAGCTACTGGACTAATCCTCTCTAGGATTTCAAACGGCCCACAATAGTGAGCTGCCAACTTTGAACAATTTCCTAACTTCGGGGAACTTCTATTGGCTTTCACTTTCAGAAATACATGGTCTTCCACTTTAAATTCCCTATGAGTTCTTCCCTTATCAACATATATTTTCTACTTGTCTTGGCCAGCCTTTAAATTTTTCTTTATTTTTATCATTTGCTCCTCCATTTCCCTGAGAAAATCTAGTCCAACCACTACTCTATCTGTTGGGTTATCCCAACTTACTGGTGTGTTGAACTTTCTACCATAAAGTGCCTCAAATGGGCTCATCTTCAATGATGCCTGGTACCCATTGTTATAAGAAAACTCTACCAAGTGTAGATAATCTTCCCATTTTGATGTTTTATCCATCACATACATCCTCAACATATCTGTAATCACTTGATTCACCCTCTCTGTTTGTCCATCTGATTCTGGATGATAAGTTGTACTAAAATTCAAATTTGTTCCAAATCCATTAAATAATTCTTTCCAAACATTTTGAGGTAAATTTTGGATCTTTGCTAGACACAATTGTCTTGGGTATTCCATGTAATCTAGCAATTTATCTCATATAAACATCAACAATGTTAGCTACCTTGTGAGTGAGTTTAACTGGAATAAAATGGGCAGCTTTAGTAAGCTTATCCACCACTACCATGATAAAATCATGCTGCTTGTTTGTTATGGGAAGATTCGTGATGAAATCCATTCTTACAACTTCCCAAGAATGGGTAATGGTTGTAGTAAACTAGTTGGGTGTCTATGCTCAGCCTTTACCTTTTGACGTTCCAAACATTTGGCAATAAAATCATAAGCTTCTTTCTTCATGCCTGGCCAATAATATTGGCTCTTGACAGCTGCAATAGTTTTCTAATAACCTGGGTGCCCAACATAAGGTACATTATGCATTTCTATCAATATCAGATTTTTCAATTCATTAGAATTTGGTACATAAATTTTGCCCCTGTACATGAGAATTTCATCATTATCTAGCTTGCATTCTTCAATTTTCTGTTGCAAATTACCTTGCTGTAATTTTGCCACTAATTCCTTATATTGCAAATCTGATTTGGCAACCTCTATAATTCTATCTTTCAAATCTTATTGGTACAGGCTAATGGATGTAACATGCAATTCATTCACTCTTCTACTGAGTGCATCAACCACTTTGTTCTATTTCGCCTTGATATGCTTTATATCAAAGTCATATTCACTTAGAAATTCTAACCATCTTCTTTGCCTAGCATTTAGAGTTGGTTGATCAAATAAATATTGCAGACCATTATGGTTTGTTCTTAGCTCAAACATTTTTCCCATGAGGTAGTGTCTCCATTTCCTCAAGGCATGCACTATGGTTTCCAACTCCAAATCATGAGTGGCATAGTGTCTTTCATGCTCCTTCAACTTCTTTGATTCATAACATATAACAAACCCATTTTGACTGAGGAATCCACCAAGTCATTATTTACATGCATCTATGCATACAATGAAGTATTCATTTGGATCTGCAATCCTTAGTATTGGAGCACTTGTTAATAATTGTTTCAAGTGTTGAAAACTCTTTTCACAATCCAATGTCCAATGAAACTTCATACCCTTCTTTTGCAAGGAAGTGATTGGGTGTGCAATCTTTGAAAATCCTTCAATAAATCTCCTATAGTATCCTGCAAGACCCATGAATGATATGACCTCTATCACATTCTTTGGTGTTGACCATTCTCTAATGACTTCTATCTTCTCATGATCCACTGCTATCCCATCCTCTGAAATGATATGTCCCAAATAATGAATTTTTCTCTGATAAAATGAGCACTTTCTCAATTTGGCATACAGTTGATGCTCCCTTAATACTTGCAACACCATCCTCAAATGATGTTGATGCTCTTCTTTTGACTTGGAATATACAAGGATGTCATCTAAAAAGACAATAACAAACTTGTCTAAATATTCTCAGAAAACACCATTCATTAAACACATGAAAACAATTAGTTCATCTGAAAACCCAAATGGCACCACTGTGAACTCATAATGACCATACCTTGTCCTGAAGGCAATATTGCTGATATCTTCCTCTTTCATCCTTACTTTATGGTATCTTGACCTGAGATCTATATTTGGAAATATCTTTGCATCCTTCAATTGATCAAAGACATCATCAATCCTTGACAAAGGATACTTGTTCTTTACTGTCACTTTATTCAACTATCTGAAATCAATGCACAATCTTAATGTCCCATATTTATTCTTCATGAATAAGACTGGGGCACCCCAAGGTGACACACTTGGGCGTATATACCCCTTCCTTGAGAGCTCTTCAAGTTTCATTTGCAACTCCTTCAACTCTGGTGTACTCATTCTATAAAGAGTCTTTGACACTGGGGTTGCTCCAGCCATTAAATTTATAGAGAAATCAATATCTCTCTTTGGGGGTAGTCTTGGTACCTCCTTGAAGACATCTTCAAAATATTCCAGTACTTCGTAATCTTCCAAATTTGGCACCTTATCTTTAGGTATCTCTTCCATATGAACTGCAAATATTTGACACCCTTTTCTGTAACATTTCTTCAGCTGCAATGCTGAAATTTCTCTGATGGTTACTACCCTAGGAATTCCCTACACTTTCCTTATGCTCCCTTCCTCATCTAAGCAAGTTAATTCCTTGTTATGGTAGTCTAGGATAGCATGATGTTGATCCAATCAATCCATCCCAATTAGACAGTCATAAGAACCTAAAGGCAAAATGTTCAAATTTGTCTTGGTGTTTGTTAAGGTTTAAGATATTATTAGAGTTCTTTGCATTTCACTAGATAACAATAGCATAAGATAGGATCACTAAGAAATACACAATCACAAGAGACACATCATTTATCATGGGAAACCATCATGGGGGAGAAAACCCAACAAAACATCCTTATTATAGATTGCCAATACAATGCCAAGAGATAACTCAAACAAATACAGAAAGTCCTTTCCCAAGAATGTGCCTCTCTCTCTCTCTCTCTTCTCCAACTGAAGCTCCAAAACTTTCTTCTCAATGAACAAGTGTGTGTGTGTGTCTAAATGAGGTGCTAGCCTCCTTATTTATACAACTCTGGCATGTGTGGAGGTGTCTTTTCACTTGTAGGGACAACTTCTCAATCTGGGTGGTTATAACCACCTTTAATATAATATGGGGCCTCTTTAATATATTCTGGAGCCGACTTCTTATTATTCCTATTATAATTATGTTTTGACCAATCTGCAAAAGGGGATTTGGTCTTTTTCAATAACCGACATGATCAATCTGCAATAGGGGATTGATCTAATGAATAATACAACAATAATAATTAGAATACACTTTTCAGTTACATTATTTCAACACTCCACCTTAACAAGAAGGGTATTCTACAATAGGATCAGGAAAGAGAGAGGACAACATCAGTTGGGTGAGAGGACAACATCATCAATATCATCTTGGAACACTGAATGGCGTATCTATAAATCATCGAAAGTTTTCTTATCATCGGCATAGCACTGAGGCTAGAGCATCATCATCATCCTCATCGGTATGAGGCTAAGGTAACATCATAATCATCTTCAACATTAAATCTGAAATAAGATCATCATCATCATCTTCAGCAAGGACTCAGGAGCTGAAGTGGCATCATCATCATTATCTTCAACAAGAACTCAGGAGTTGAACTGGCATCATCATCATCATCTTCAACAAGAGGCTGAAGTGGCATCATCATCATCAACTGCATCGACATGGATTAGTATAACACTAATACATCATCGTCATCAAAAAAAACACAAGGCTGATACAACATCAAATATCACAACACAAATCCTGGCAACACATCATCACAGCACGAGGATGGAAACATATCACAACAATTGAGCTAGAACATCATCACAACAATTAAGATGGCACATCATCACAACAATTAAGTTGGCACATCATCACAACAATTAAGCTAGCACACTACACAACAATTAAGCTGGAAAACACCACACAACAATTAAGCTGGAAACACCACAGCAATTAAGTTGGAATCACAACACAACAATTAAGCTGGAATCACAACACATCAATTACACTGGAATCACAGTACTAGACTAGATTTATGTCACAACGATTAAGCTGGAAGAACAGTACTAGGCTGGAATATATCAACACAACAGTTAAGCTAGAAGCACAATACTAGACTAGCTTTATGTCTCAACAATTAAGTTGGAAGCATAGTACTAGGCTAGCATATCTCAACACAACAGTTAAACTGGAATCACGGTACTAGACTGGCTTTACGTCACAACAATTAAGCTGGAAGCATAGTACTAGGCATATCTCAACACAAAAGTACTCCCCCTTTCAAGGGAGGTCCTTTCAGACTATGCTAATCTTATCTCAAAAGTGCTCAAATTTTACACGAGATAGAGTCTTGGTCAACACATCGGCAACCTATTCATCTATGCTAACTTATTGGAGATTTATGGCTGCTCTCTGCACCATGTCATGGATGTAATGATATTGAATCTCTATGTTCTTCGACTTGTCAAGAAATACAGGATTCTTTGTCATATTTATGCATCTCTGGTTGTCACATAGGATCGTGGTTGCTTCCATCTCTAGGTCGAATAGACTGGTCAACAACTTTCCAAGCCATATAGCTTTGCAGTTGGAAGAACACGCAACAATGTATTTTGATTCCGTTGCATTGAGAGCAATGTTGGATTGCTTCCTACTCTGTCATGAAATCATGGTTGATCCCAAACTGAAACAACATCATGAAGTGCTCTTCCTGTCAGAGACACTTCCAGCCCAATCTGAATCAGTGTACCCACTCAGTGTGAAATCATGATCTCCATCATAGCTAAGACCACAATCTAATGTACCCTTAAGGTACCTCATCACATGTTTTGAAGCAACTAGGTGAACATGTCTAGGTTCTACCAAAAACTAACTTAAGGTGTTCATGAAAAAACAAATATCTATTCTGGTGTTCTTCAGGTACATCAGCGATCTAATGATCTGTCTATATAGTGTGGAATCAATCAATTTTGACTAAGTTTCGACCAATAGCTTCAACCTTGTTTCCATGGGTGTATTCATGGAATTTCACTCCAACATGTCGAATCTCTTCAAGATTTCAACTGCATACTTCCCTTGGTTAAGGAAGATTCTCTATGGACTCTGCCATACCTCAAGACCTAAGAAATAATGCATTAGGCCAAGGTCTTTCATCTAAAATTATGAAGCGAGCTTCTTCTTTCATTCAGTGATGAGTTTTTCTTCCCCAGTTAAGAATAAGTCATCCACATACAACAACAATATCACCGGCTCATCATTCATAACCTTGAAGTAGAGGTTAGAATATGCTTTACTCTTGGTAAAGCCCAAGCTCGTCAGGAAACTGTCAATTCTGCCATATCAAGCTCTAGGAGCTTGCTTCAACATGTACAAATCCTTCTTCAACTAGAAGACATGAGTCTTTCTATCTTCAATATTCAATCTTCAAATCAATTTTTTCTCATTACATTGTACCAATCTGGTACACTTGTTCAACCGCAAATCAATCTGCACAATCATGTGCTAGCTCTATGTGCTTTCTGCAAGGCACTATCTGTCTCACTTTCTGGGCATATGTCCTCTACTCTCTTTGTAAATGTTCCTTCTGGAATCTGGGATTCTGCACCTGCAACTACTCTAAGGCTGAGAATGACTGCTTCATTCTCACTATGGCTGCTAAAATCTTAGAGTAACTCCTCTTATTTTATCATAGCAACAGTTTCATCTGAAACTGAGAGTGGCTCAATAACTGATACTGAGGATAGCTCTTCTTCTTTCATGGGGGTAATTCTATCATACTCATGTCTCCATGACCCAACTGATGTACTGCACTAACTTCCATTCAATTTTTAAATATGAGGATTTCTCCCCCTGCATCTCATACTATATATGAATCATGATTGTTTTGGTTGTCTTCATAAGTATCTTGTCATAGTCTTCTCCCCTTTATTGGGAGAATCCTCTGCACATACATTAGGCTTTGTACATCTGCAACATATTTGATCTATATATATCAATATTGGAAGTCAATACTGACCTCTCTTCTAGTCTCACAAAAGAATCCATATCCTAGTATTTTTTACTAGCTTCCTTCTTTTTCACTGAAACAAGGGAATCTTCCCAGGAGATTTCATATCTTCTAGAAGTTTCTGAAGCTATGATCTAGTCTTCTCATGACATTTTTCTTCCAATCCTGAAAGTTGTCTCTTCATCTGATCCTTTCTGAGATCTGGCTTACTCTTGATTTCTTCTGAGTCTACAAGGACTTCATCAACTCTTACAGGGTATACTTGGTGTTGCATACCATGTATAAATATGAAAGATTGAGTCAGGCTTCAAACGAGGTCTGCTTCCCATTCTAATGTTCGATCATCTTTGAATCCTTCTGCTCCTTTTGATTAATATTCATATGAGATACTCTGAATCTCAAGAGATAGCTTCTTATTCATCTTCTTTGGTGCATGAGTGTATATGGTCATGTACATAGTCTGCTCCATGTCTCATATAATATGTTTCCCTCTACAACCTTCACTATAGATTCCTCAGGGTTATCACCTATGACCTGAAACAAGGTCAACAAAACAACAAGCAAGAATAATATCCTTTTGATAATAGTAGATAAAACAATAGCACGAATAATCATCACAGTTGCTCCTTTAGAGCTATCACTCATGACTCGTCTGAAGCAACGATCAAAAGTAAGAGATACACTACGAAATGAGGTCAACACTCTTATAGTGTTGTGATCGAACATTCCTCCATGGAAACCTGGAACTAATACACGAGGTTTATCCTAGAGGAGGTGTTAGTTGTATCAGGAAAATGATTACATTAAGTATTTACCTCTATATGCTCACATGCTACCAAGTATAATACTTTACAAAGACTCCTATCTCCACTATAGTGGTTACTTGTAAATGGGTAGTCATCAATTTGTCATGTGTACCTTTGAATCTTATCAACTTGATTAATCAAACCTGGATCCTTGTCCTCAAGAATGAGTGTGCTTGATTTTATTCCAAGTCTCCTTCACTCAAGATGACGAGTGCTTTCTTCAACCTGTCTTCTGTACTAAGACAATATGCTATCTTGACAGAAGGTTGGGTTAGAGGATAAACTCTATGATCTCAAATTTTAATCCATCTAAGACCTTGACTCAGATTTTGACCAAAGGTTAGAATGATGGTCATAGATACAACATGCAACACTGATCAAAATAATGTCATAACAAATAGATGCATATTAGAATAATCACATCTGGGTTGCATTATTCCTCTAAATGTGTTGGATCTTGAGATCCTTCTGGATCTATGGAAAGATATCCCTTCTCCTGCAAATACCCTTTAAAGATTAACCATTTAAACATGTGTGAGTACATACCTCTGATGACATTTGCAGGTAGAGGCACCATCTGGTAGCAGCGGTAATGATCATCAACTCTTAAGAACTTCAAGGGTGACTGCAACTGGTACTATGGTTGCAACTGCAATTGATACTGCAACTGCAACTGCAACTTAGGTTTTTATGAGGAAACCCTAATTTTTCAAACTTCAAATTTTGAAATTCTGATCTAGGGGATAGATGTGCTGAGCTGAGGCGAGTAAGTTGGTGCAGTCAGATTTCTGAAAATCCAACTTTTACCCCCTCAAACTTGACCAGCAGATTTCTGGACTGGTGCTTCTGGTTTTCTGGTACTTCTGGTACTCTGGTACTTCTCATACTTCTAGTACTCTAGTTTTCTAGTACTTTGTGTAAACTAGGGTTTCACTTTTCGGGAGATCTATCCACTGAAAAGTTGCGCTAAGGATGCCAAAGTGATTATTGAGGAAGGGCACACTTTTTTAGATGGTTTTGGAGTTGAAATACTTCTTCAATAAAAATCCCTAATTTGCATGTACGAAAACAATGACATTTTTCACTTTCTCTTATGAAAGATGCTCTCTTCAGCTTGGCTCTGATACCATGTTAAGGTTTAAGCTATTATTAGAGTTCTTTTCTTTTCACTAGATAAAAATAGCATAAGATAGAATCACTGAGAAATACACAATCACAAGAGACACATCATTTATCCTAGGAAACCCTCTTGGGGGAGAAAACCCAATAAAACTTCCTTATTATAGATAGCCAATACAATGCCAAGAGATAACTCAAACAAATACAGAAAGTCCTCTCCCAAGAATCTCTCTCTCTCTCTCTCTCTCTCTCTCTATGCCGCTCCGAAACTTGTTTCTCAACGAAGAAGTGTGTGTGTGTGTGTGTGTGTGTCTAAATGAGGTGCTAGCCTCCTTATTTATACAACTCTGAAATGTGTGGAGGTGTCTTTTCACTGGCAGGGCCGACTTCTCAATCTGGGTGGTTATAACCACCTTTAATATATTCTGGGGACTCTTTAATATATTATGGCGCCGACTTCTTATTCTTCCTATCAAAATTATGTTTTGACCAATCCGAAAAAGGGGATTTGGTCTTTTTCAATATCTGACATGATCAATCCACAATAGGGGATTGCCAATGAATAATACAACAATAATAATTAGAATACACTTTGCAGTTACATTATTTCAATAGTGTTGAGTCCATTCATGTCCATAAGGCATGAATTAACCATCTCATTAACTTTCCTTTTGGCTCTGGTATCTAGATACACCAACCAAGATTTTTCATGCTTGCTTCTTGGCAAATGCAAACTTTCCACCATCTTAGGATCTATATAACTATGACTAGCTCCTGAATCAATTAAAATAGCAATGGTTTGGTTGTTGATCATACCTTCCACTTCAATCATATGTAATTGATACTCTACTTTCTTGTTGTCCAGGGATGCATAGATCATTGGTACATTTATGCCCATGTCCTCCACTATTTCAGCTTGCTGAACATTGTTAATAGTCCCCACTTTTTCACCTCTGTGAGGGAAAACTCTGAACATATGATCTCCTTTACAACCCCAACATTGTATAGTTGTCTACCTTGGTCTTTGACCCCTTGTCTCAATTGTCCTGGGTTCTCTATGAGTTGGTTGTCCCTGATTTTTATTTCTGAAGAATGGTAGCTTAGATCCCTTCTTCCTCTGATCCATCTTGAACTTTTTTTTGTCTTCCCAAGAATTTTGGAAAGTTGGCCTTTCTTTTTGTTGATCATATATACATTTGGTTCACCTTATGGTCTCCTCCAATGTCTTGGGATCATCATATTGTATTTCGTCACTGATGAATGATGGAAATCCACTCAAATACCTCTGAATCTTAATTGTCTCATCCTTGATGAAAGATACATACTTCAACAGTTCTAAAAACCCTCTCTCATATTCATCTATGGTCATACTCCCAAGCTTGTGTTCAAAGAACTCTTTCATCTTCTTGTCATAGTATCTCTTAGTCAAGTATTTCTTCTCAAAATACTTCTTGAATTCCCTCCAAGTAACACTTTTCTCTTTAATTTGCTACACCTGTACAAGATGATCTCACCACATGGATTCCTTTCCCTTGAGTTGATAGATGGAAATTATACCTTCTTCATGAGATGAATAATTATGCAATTGAAAATACTTCCTCATGCCCAACAGCCATGTCTCTACATCTTCATCCTTCTTGTGCTCACTTTTGTAACCTAGGTCTGCATCCCCTCCCTCCCCTCTCTTTTTCATATGCCTTCATCAAATTTTCCTCTTCTGGTTGGTTAAGTCATTTTCCCACTACTGAGTGTCTTGGCCCTTATTCGTCTTTTGAGTCTTTGCGCGTTTCTTTTCTGTTTTTTCTTGAAGAGATGAAACATACGTCGTGTTTGGTTCGAATTTATTTTCATCACGTTTTCCATGGATTGATCTCACCACATGTTTCCCAAGCATTTTTGTATGTACACGGAATGCCCGTGCACACAACGCAGTGATCCAGTGCAACAAATTTTGGGCTCAGGCTGTGGGAACAGGTAGGTAAATTTTCAACGGTAAAGATACACCAAGAAAATCATATCAATGAATGTCGACCATTTGAGGATGCAAAATTGCATGGAGTTTAACACCCAGAGTCATCAGAAGACCCGAAGCCTGAACTACCGAAGACCCGAAGAGAATCTGGGTCATTCATCTATCATGACACGTGGCAACAGATCATCTACTTTGACGATATCCACTTTGGGATTTTTCCAAGCACAAACATTTGAAACTCCTGAAGAGCCAAAGACCTGAAGTCCTTAAGTGAATCAAGACCATACATCAACGGAGACACGTGGAAACAAATCATCTACTTCAATATTTTTCCTCCGGGAGATCTTCACGCTTAACATTTGAAACTCCTGAAGCCTAGATCTCCAAAGAGAATATGGACCATTCGTCGGTCACGACACGTGGAAGAAGATCATTCACTTCAGAGATTTTCCTCCGAGAGAATTTCAAGTTTCACATTCGAAAGTCCCGAAGAGCCAAGGACCTAAAGTCTCGAAGTAAATCTAGACCATCCATCAGATGGGGCACGTGGAAACCAACAGTTGAGACATGTGGCACACTCATGAGGCAAGACACGTGGCATTCATCTCAGGTCATTTGGTTGTGTCATTCGCCCATTTCCTCGTGACATGTGTAACCATTCTTTTCAAGACACCTCAGTAGCCGTGACATCATATGACATCAGAACGCCACGTCACTTCGGTGATTTTCCTCCGGCAAATATTCATGCTTGACATTTGAAACTCCCAAAGCTTAGACTTCCAAAATGAATCTAGACCGTTCATCCATCATGACATGTGGTGACAAATCATTCACTTCGGATATTTTCCTCTAGGATATGTTTCATGTTTCAAATTCTAAACTCCCGAAGCCTGGACTTCCAAAGTGAATATGGATCGTTGATCCCAAGTCAACAAGAACCATCAATCCTTGCCGCAGGTAAATGTCACCTAGATCCTGGATCATAATCAAATCGATGACTATAGTTCATTGCGGGGACACAAACTGCTCGGATGTTAATTTTCCAGAGTGGTCTCATAATTTAAACTATGGTTTTGTTGGTAGGGTACGTGGTAGCTTCTAGTGAATTGTAGGCCCAAAGGCAGTCTAAATCCAAACCACCCTCAACAGCCCCCACAATCATGTGCTTGAATGATGTCATATCACTGCATCACCTCACACATCATCTCCCCTCATCCTAATAACTACCCTTTCTCCTCTCACCACCCGACACTTGTCCTCCATTAAACCCCACACTGATCTCCATCGACAATGGCCCACCTCTCCAGATCAATGGTCCTGAAGAACTCAAACCCCCCCTCTATAATTTGCTTACCATATTGATCTAGATTTTATGAGTAGAATGAAATGAATATAGATAATTAACATGTTCTTAACACAAAATAACATAGATATAGTAAAACTAGTTTTCTATTCAATAACGAAATAAGCTGAAACTCTAAAATGCAGCGGAAACAAGCTTGTTGGAATGGTGGTGGCTTATCTCTGAGAAGAGATGTGACGGTTGCACTCATTCTCAAGAAGAAGATTACAATGAGGCTCTGAAGGAATTTTTACAATAAAAAAGAATTCCAAAAACCCTAGACATCCAAAAACCTAACCCTAGGAGATGAAGTGCCAAAAGTCATGTGGGACCCGTTTGGGTAAGTTAGTACATCAACTTCCTGGGGTCGTTACTTTTGCATACGATTTGTGTTTTAGGCGTGTGATAGCTTGTTGGAAATGTATCATTGAGGAGATTCATTTTGGGGGATAAATTATGCCTTTGTCTATCATTGAGGAGCTCGATCTAGAAAAACCTTCATTTAGGCCCTCAAAATGGCCCCGGAAGTTAAAACTGCTAAAAATAGTAAATTGCCAAAATTGTCAGAAAATTATTTTGAGCCAGTTGGAAAAGGTGGCTGGCCACCGATATCCATTTGGATAAATCCTCCCTCATTAGGAAGAAATTGTCTCCATTGCGTTGAGTTTCCCCATTAGATGAGGAAAGTTTTGTTGAATTTGGCCCCGGGTGAGCCACTTGCCTTGGTTCAGGAGATGCCCTTCTTTGACGACTCGATAAAGTTGGATCCTTTGTTGTTGAGTGCCCTTGATCTGTGTGTCCACAATATAATCATTGGATGCCTATTTTCTGCATTCGGGGTTGAGCTCTATTGGTGTCAATTGTTCTGCTACTTCTGAGGTGTCCAATAATGGTGGGAAATAAGGGCGAAGAAGATCCACGTTGAACACTGGGTGCAGGCCAAGGAAAGGAGGATTGTTGAGCTCAAAATAATTATCCCCCACGGCCTTGGTGATAGTGTATGGCCCATAATGGAGTGGGTGAATCTTCTTATGGGGTCCTGTAAGGCGTTCTTTCAACAAGTGCAACCAAACTTAGCCGCCCACCTGGAACTTATGTGGCACCTGATGTTGATCATGGCATTGTTTGTACTTTTCATTGGACTTCTATAGGATATCTTGAACCTATTGGTGGATGTGCTGGATCCACTCAATGAACCAGGTGGCTTTGTCAGCTTCAGTTGGAGTAGGATATGAGTCGGTCAAGGTGACTGCAAGGGGAAGTGCAACATCTATGGGACCCGATGGTTGGAATCCCAACCCCACCTGAAAGGGGTTGTGGCTGGTTGAGCTATGCTCGGCTCGATTGTAGCTATGTTAGACATAGGGAAGGCTCTCCTCCCATGTGTGAGATTTCTTTGAATTATACATGTGAAGGATATGCACAATCATTCGATTTACAACTTTGGTTTGGCCATCTGTCTGGGGGTGGAAGGCCATGGATTTGGTGAGCTTGGTGTCCAACAGTGACCAGAGGCTTGACCAGAATGTGCTGAGAAATATACTATCCCAATCTGAGACAATGGTTTGTGGGATTCCAAAATGTACCCAGA
>SNQJ01S0037169.1:153228-183958 GCA_010110895.2 Picea sitchensis | reverse complement strand
CCGAGACCAAGCTTGGGACAAGATAGGTGGAATCTTTCACCACCGAATCGTCCTCTAGGGTTTGTTATGTCAAAACCCTCAAAACCCCCAATATTGGGCTCACTAGCTAGAAGCCAGAAATCAAAATAATATCATACATGAATCCTTGAGAAGAGGCCCTTGCCTTTCCTTTATAATTTTTGGCTCACCTTGTCCCTCCAAAGTGACTTTCATTTTATTAATATTTAATTAATTAATTAAATCACTTTAATTAATTAATTAACCTTTTTACATTTGAAAATCTCATTATCTCTCCTTGTGGCTTCCCTGGCCATTGAAAGTCACTTCTAGCCATCCCGTCCTGTAGTGTTGCTCCTCCCGATTCCAATGAGCTATTACACTGAGAGGTTCCTCCAAGTAATGTGCACAAAATGACCTCTTTAGTGAATTCCATTGACTTATAGCTCAAAATAGTCAAAATCCTGGAAATCGTCGGAATGCAACGAAACCAAAGCCAACCTATGCGGAATGGCTCATAATGATGGAATATGGTCATCAATGCAAGTTGGACCCCACAATGCCTCTCAAATACCCCTGTAGTCGCTATAACATCCATCTGGCTACTCTGGTCATCATAAATCTCTGCCCTGTGATGATGTCCCAAAGTGGGGACATTACATATTCCCTGTCATAGCTCAAGGAAAACAATCACAAATTTCCCCCCTTCAACCTTGCCCAAAAATCTCACTGCTCACTATCACTCAGATCCCAATCTCTGATACCATGTAAATTTTAATGACAAAATAAACAAGTACAAATTATGTCATACACTTAGAAACCTAGAGATAATTGTCTTGTATGAACTCTGAAATGTCTAAAACCCACATTCATAAATTACCATAAGCAAAAATACACATTGCTAAGCAATTTATGCAGCAGAATAAACACAATGAACAACATTCAATCACCCATGAATAACTCAAAAAATTAGGCAAATGTTAGGGAAAATCCAAAGTGGGGAAACCCAATGAGAGAGAGAGAGATATCTTATTATTCAGCTTTAGGAAAATACATATTAGCAACAAAATCACAATTTCCAGCAAGAGAAATCCACTTACAACACGCTAAAAATAGTCCCAAAAATTCTGCTTCATAATCTGTGCAAAGTCCATATTGTTGTACAACCCTTCCATAAAACTGTACCTCAAATTATGTGCACACATTCAGCTGTACGAACTATTCTGTATGGCCCAACAACAACAAGTAAAACTCTCAACCCAACCTAGAAAATCGTGCCAAAACTGCCTCGATTTCTGTGCCCTCTTTCCCTTGTTGTACGGACTGTATGGATCCATACAATATGGCCTCCAACAACAAAAATATAACTTAGCACTAAAATAAAGATTCTCCCTTGGGATTTGTGCCCACTTTGTCTTGGGAAATGTGCCCTCTTTGTTGCCCTAATTTTCCTCTCTCGAGCCTACTCGAAAATTCTCTCTCAATCTCCTTCTTTTGTCTTGCACACTACCCAATGCATTCTTTTATAAATCTGAAAATGACATTTTCCCTCCAAAGTGTCTTTTCACCTTCCCCAACCCTAAATCCAAAGTCCAAGATCTAATCTTGCCTTTGCAAGATCAAGGTTCATGATTCATTCCCTCCAAAATGAATCACTTAAAATATTAAAGTGTATTTTACTTTATTACATAAGTGCACTTTATGAAATAAAGTCACTTTAAAATTAGAAGGTACACTTTATTAAAAAATCACTTTAATAAAATAACCACTTTACAACTTTATAAAAACCCATTACAAAGTTATGTGCCTAATAGTGTCAACATAAGGTAACGTCCGCATACAAGACAAAACATGCAGAGTACCTCCCAAGCTAAAAAGCTAACAATTTTCTTGTTCTGAATTTTTATTCTCTTGTTTCTTGTCTTTTGACTTCCTGAGTTTTATTAGTAAATTTTGATTATGATTTTTTAATCGTGATATTTCTTCATCTTATTCTAGTAAGTCTTTGTTCATTTTTGTTTTTTGTTCTTTAGTTCTTCAATTCCCGATTTCTCTCTTTGAAGTAAAGATTATCTTTCTTTCTTAACCCATTAAAATATTTTTCCATTTCAATTTTCAAGTGTAATTTGCTATTGATATCTTTATAATTTCCAATTGTAATTTGCTATTGATATCACTTTGATAAAATATATTTTGACTTTGGTTGAATTAACATTACTCCAAAATACTTAGGTCATTGACTTTTTATTTTGGCTTCAACCCCACGTGTAAAAAAGTTGTAAAAATTTACCACTGTGAATTCTTTTTAATATGGTAGGGAAATGCCATGGGCCAATGGTTTAGAAAAAAAATGGGCTTGTAAACCACCAACAATAAAATCCAAATTTACTCTTCCTTCTTCTTTGGAACTTTTTATTTTAAATTATCCTCTGTTTTTTTATTCTTTTTTTTTTCTTCTCTTTTTTTCCCTTTATTTATTTGTTTATTTTTATTTTTCTTCTTCTTGATATTTGGTACTAACTTCTTCTAATTTTCTTGTAGCTGAAGGATTATTTCTTCAATGGTAATTTCTGAAGATTTTTTTTTAATGGAAAAATTCCCTAACATGGTCAAAGACATCGATAAATTAGAGAAACTATATTTATTTATTTATTTTATGGGGCTACAAGCCAATATGACCAAAGGTCAGGAACATCAACGAAGCTCTGATACCAAATGAAGTGGATCTGGCGGTCCACTTCATGAAAACATCATGAATACATAACATAATTCCATATATCCATAATAAATAATATTTTATTTACTATTCATTTTACACATTTTCTTCACATCATATGAAATACAATACATGCATATAAATACACGTGGGGAATGATAACTGATGGTCTTTCCAAAGGTCATGACTAATCATTTACATTATAATGCCTATTTACATAATAACAAACATATAACATATTGTTAAATGATAAGAAATGCAATATACTAGGTATATTACAAAAGCCTAATTATAAAATATTTAAGGGTTGATCTCATTAATTGGCTCATGATGTGGTAGTTTCGTTACTACCTTGACTTTCTTTTGAAATTGAGAATGCTTTATTCTCTACTGACTGGCGATGCCAACCATGAGAAAGTAGAAGCTCATATGGCTCCTCCCCCCTCACATCACTCTCGTTTACCCATACCCAATTTAATTATAAAATAATGGATGTACACATAATATTTGCAAAGAGACAAAATCAAAATAAGAATATTATATATACCAATGAAAAGTAACATAAAATATTATTAGATGTACGAATTATATGTCAATTCATTTCAATCATATAACACATTTATGTCTACTACACTATTTCCTCATTTGTTTGGTTTCATAATGTCCATAATTATAATGTTTCCATCTTCTTCTTGTTTCTCTTCTTATCTCAATGGACATTGTTGTTGAGAACATAACATAGGTCTCTATGTGCACGGTCAAGTAAGATCCAATCTAGAATAAAAATAAATAATTTATAAGTTACCTTGTCCAATTTAGTGTAGTTCATTATATATACATATAATTATTGTAACTAATACCTAGTGTACTAGTAGACATGGTGGTAGGGTCAACCTCTAGTTTATCACCACCAACAACCTCGGGAATGGGTGCATCATCCATAACAACACCTTCATGTACTTGCAATAACATTTATAATTACTTTATAATATCTAAACCCTAAACCCATTTATGATTAACCATTTAAAATATATTTAACTTATTCACCTCCACATTCACAATAGGAGTATTTTGTGCCCTGCCTTTCTTCAATTCCACCAAGGCTTTATATCCCCCTTTAAAGGAGATATTTAGATCATCTTGGGTGGGTATATTGCCAAAGTCAGTGGACTACATATCATAACATAACCTAATTAATTTTGATTTCAATATAAATAATAGTTGAACAATTCCATAATTAAAACTTTTAAATTATAGTACTTACATATCTCCCTTTTACTTCAACATAACCTTTGAGACCAAGTTTGTGATGCCCAAGCTTGTCTAATCTACCCTTCATTACCTTTGAAGTGTCTTTAATCCTATCAAAAGTTTAAAGTGCATGTTAACGTTATTTAGTTAGTCATTCCAAATGCAAAATTATTTATTCAATTTATATTATATTATAATTACCTTTTCAACTCTCTATTTCTTAGCTTAAATTCTTTTTTTTTTTCATCTTCTTCTCCTTATAATCTTCCACAAATGCATCCCATTCACTTTTGAGAACTAGTGAAGGATTCTCATAAAGAGGATATAGTACTAGATTTATGTAGTAGGCATCCCACACTATTTTCAAATACTTCCCAACCATAGAAGAAATCACCTTTCGGTTGAATACTTGACCAAAAAGGTATACCATGTGATTAATCAACTCGTTTTTCAAATTGGGGTTTTGACGTTTACAACTAATTTTAATTGTGGACGTGAAAAAACTAAATATATTTTCATGCAATTGTTCATAAAATAAGTTATTCCCTACTAGTGCAATCATATATTACCATTAGACTTACAAAATCAACATAAAAACATTAATTTTGTATAAAATCAAAATAAGTTGAAGGAATATTAATTATCATGAATTTTTAATTCCTTTAATAGGGAAAGTTCATCATCCATCTATCAATAAATAGGCAATTCGCCAAATGTTGTTGACAATTATGGTCAATGAGGGAATCCCAATATTTAAAGCAAGGATATCATAAGAACCAAGAGTAGACACACCAATAGTACTAGGTGCAGTAGTCATCGAGGCACTAGCAAGATGTGCATGAGTAGGGGCACCAACAGGTGGAGAAACAATAGAAGAACTAAGAGTAGATGTAGGTGAACTACTCCTAATGCCCATGACATCTTGTCCCAATAATAACTATAAAAAAGGAATTTGTAATAGGTATAATTCATCAAAATTAAGAAATTGCATACATTCAAGTAATCGAGTTCATTGAATTTCATAATTTCATATGTAACTTGAACTGACTGATTCTTGAAAGCAAGTATTCTTATCTTTTGATGCTTTCTTTAGAACTGTATTTTATCAAACTTGTCAATTCTTGTATCCATCTTTTAACTTGTTTTCTGATAGATGTCAGACAATTGAGATAATCGGAAAAGTCAAAATCGTCACCATGATGAGGTGGGGTGGAAAACTACAAAGAACCAACAATTAAGATGGATTATAACAATAATAAACATAAATAATAAATATATAAAAGTCATATTACATTACTTGTCCTGCATCAATTGCTTTGTTGCAATCAACCTACAACATAAATGTCATTTTGTTAATTAGATAAAAGATGCAATACAATAAAACTAATGAAAATCACATTCAAACACAATATTAAGTAAATAACAACTATAAATTGTAAAACATAATTACATATTTCCTTAATTTGTTTCAAATTGTAATAGATCAACATGTCATTTTGCAAACACTTGCCTGGAATACCCTGACCATATTACCATGGAAAAGACTTGCCTGGAAAACTTTCTAAAGAGGGAAGAGAATGGTGCAAGCATATACTTTCCAATTATGATAATGTGGCATTAAGTTTCGACAAAACATGTTTTGACATTAAGTTCAATGTTTGCAAATTAATTTTGGTAACATTTTGTTTATTTGATATATATCCACTTACAATAAATCAAATTTCAAAGTAAGGAAACTTCATTTCTTCTCATGAATGAATGCAACAAATAGATTGGACTCACTTAATTAACATCAACACACACAGATGCAAGGTTAAACATTCATATTTGATATAACTTTTAATTCACATTCATGCACAAATCAACAAAAACATGCAATTTATTCTAAGCATTGATGAAGTAATTTTATTGTTTTATTAAGCATCATCAGTGAAATGTATATAATTAGTTTTCCCATAGGTGCGCCCCAGTGGCCAAGAATATTCATAATATGGCATAGGTTCAAACTGTGCATCTTCTAAAGTGAAATTGATGCCACGATCATAAGTTGGGATGGGTATGACATTCATTGATGTGTTGCCACTTTTCCTTATGATGGAACTTGATGACTAAGCCATTAATTTAATTCAAATAGTTAGGATTAAATTGTAATGTCCCCCAGCTTAACCAAGGAACATTACTTGCAGAAAATACACATAAATTCAAAATTATTTTGCTAACTAAATTCTTGTAGCTTACCAGCTACAAATTATACACAGATTTAACCATTGCAAATACCAATTATTTAAATGTAGCTACATCATGTTAGCTAACATGAATTGTACCTTCTCACTGAGACAAACCACGTGCACAATAGGCTTTGTACTGTGCACATAAACTATTTCTTAGTTCACGCTACAATTTGAGCACCACTCCATAATTTCATTACCGTTACTACTAAAATCGATCAATAGATACATTTAAACTCCGAATTACGAACACCATGACAATCAAGCTCATGCAATTTACCTTACTAGTTAAAAACGCAAACGCAACTAATAAATTCACCACAACAACATATAATTCATTCTCAAGCACAAAGTAAAATGCACAACGGTTAAACTCATAAATTAACTTAGGAAAACAGATAACACTTATCTTTTTAAATAAATTGTGCAACCAGCTACTTGGGAATAACGTTCCACCCAACCATAGACTTGTTGTTCCAAATCTTAACAACAAGTCACCCCCGAGTTGGGGCTAGGAATCCACAAGAAAAGGGTGTCTCTCACTGTCCCCTCACAAATCAGATATCCCACAAACCAATGGTATTATCCTATAACTATCCCAAATTTCCTCCAACTCTCTTCCTCTTGACCTGCCCAACACAATGAATGTACCCATTCACTTCTCTAATTCCATCGAGTGTCCCATTCATTTATCAAGGTACATCTGACACATGTAAATAGGAATCTCTCTACTGGGAACACAAGGTAAATCACTGCTATGAAAACTACTAGAAACAACAACAACACTTGTTGTTACAACTCACACAAGAGTTCACTCTTTAGGCCCGACAACCCGAATATTCAATATTCATATCCAAAATGCTCCAAAACACTCCAACATGCTCCATGATTTTCCCATCCTTCTTGCTCTATCTACAATGCTCTTTTTTCTGCTCTTCGTTTGTTGTTCATTTAAAACTGAATGTGTCAAAACTGTCTATAACTTCCCATACAAATTTCCTCTATTTTCCAAAGACGATTGACTACTAAATCTTCCCAATGTTGATTGTACTTCAGCCCCATGCTCCCAATAACTATGGGATGTGACTTCTCACACCCACTCTCTTACATGCATTCATTGATTAGGTTCTCATACAATCAAACAAAAAAGTATATGGTTTCCCCCAATGATAAAATTGAGAAAACTGGGTTTGTGTGGTGAACCAAGTCGGTTCACCAGGTAAATAACCTATGTAGGTAAGACAATAGGTGATAATCCATAAAGGATAATATATTAAATAATGTATATGAATATAAGATGATTACAAATGAGAATGAGGGCTCACTTATATACCCACGCATGGGTGCCCTTAACCAATAGTCATGTCCTTTCATTATTAATAATTATTATTTATTAATTATCATTTAATTATTATGTTATTAATATCTATTTTATATGTATATTTATGTTCATAAAATTGCCTTCCCCTTAAAAACGCTTTGTCCTCAAAGCATACTTTATGGAAGACTTATCTCTTGCTCTGGCTTGTAATTATTGTATCCCGATTCTTCATTGTTGAGTTAATAGTCGTTGAGGACCTAAAACGATAGGATATTCTAAGCGCTGAGAAGAATTGTTGGATTGTAAAGGAGCCTGCCCATGCTAATTCGATCTCTTGCGGATTTGGGTTTTTATAGGGTTCTTGGAAATAACTTGATACATTCTACTCCCATGATAGCTTCTACTTTGACCCCCACTTGTAGTGGAAGTAATATTCTTCGGCATATCAGTAATTTGTTTAGGTTGATACATTGATTGGATTACGTATCGAATTTTGTGATTACGATGTCGATAAGGCATCCTTGCAACTTGATCTTTAATTCGTATACTTGTAGATTTTTCTTGATTAACTTTTGGAATTGAGTCTTTTTCATACCCATGGATTGTGTCTACTTCGACATTTAAAGACCTCTTTACATGAGTTGTAAGGTTGACTAGGTCTGTATTAATTCCTTTATCCGGAATTGGGATTTTTACATCTAAAGACTTCTCTAGCTCCATAGGTTCAGTCATTGTCTCTTTATCGACTATTGATGTTTTGCATCTAGCTCTTCTTGTAAAGACTTCTTATCATGCTTAAGTCTTTTAATTTGTGTTAGTAAATCCTGATTATGTTGTTTTAATCGTAATAGTTTTTTTTTTTTCTTCCGACTTGTCATCTTTATTTTTTGATTCTAGATTCTTCTTTCTTTAATCCTTTAAGATTTTAATTTGTTCTAGTAAATTATGATTAAGGTTCCTTAGGAATGATCTTTCTTCCTCTTCTTTGGTTAATTTCTCTTTGAGTTGATTTTCTTGTTCCAACTTTTGAAAACATCGCTTCTTCTCCTTGGACTTCATGATTTTTGCAAGTAGTTTTTGATTATGATTTTTTAGGCAGGAAATCTCTTCTTCTTTTTCAATGATGATATTGTCACATTCTTTCTGTCGATCTTGCAACTTTTGTATTGACTTCTCGTTGTCTTGAAATATCACTTCTGATATTTCCTTCAGGTCTTCTGATGATGGAGCTTTTGAAATTGACTTCATTGTAACGTCCTGTAATGTGATTTTCTTCTTCTTATAAGAGAATGTAAAAAACTTTCTTCTTGTGTTGAAAATAAAAGTACCCAATGTATCTACCCAAGTTGACCCTAGAATTATATCAACACTGTCTTGATACATTGATACCACATTGAACTGACATATGAATTTGTAGTCACCAATAGATAGTTGTAGGTTCTTAATTTCATATTTCTCATTAGAAAGACACATGTCATTTTCAATTATATTTGGTCTTAAAACCATTAATTGGTTCGCCAGGTCAACATTAATGTGATTTTTCCTAGCGTTCGGAAAAATAGCGATGTTGATATTCATTCCTTGAATAATCCCATTAACTTCTAATAAGTAATCCACATATTTTTTATAAGTATGAGGGAATCTTCCTCCTTCCATTTTTGAATTGTCCTTTTTATAAATTGAATTGGACTTAGATTATTTTTTATTTTTATTTTTGATCACTTAATCTTAAAAATATCCTTTTAATAATTATAAGACTTAAGCTCCTTGACTTGATAGATTATTTCTCTAATATTCCTTGATACTCCTTTATGTACTTTCAAAGAAACTTTTTGTTCACATAGTAACCCTTTCTTTCTTTTCTTTCTATTCACTTTAACTTTTTGAAATATCACTTTATTCCTTGTACTTTTAAATATTATTTAATACCTTTTTTTCTTAATCTTAGGTTGAAAGATCAACCCCTTTAAATATGATATAACTCAATATAATATAAGGTTATATTACGATACAATTTTTGATGTGGGAGAACATTCACTTTAGAACTCATGTGCTTTAATACTATGCATATAGTTATATAAGCGTAGTTTTGTTATATGATTTCCTTAATCTTTTTTTTTTTTAAACCCTTATGTTATCAATCCACCATGATGGAATCACACTGCTTCACTGTTCTGGGAAACTTTATAATAAAATCAATTGTAAACACTTCCCATTTCCACTCAGGAATGGGAAATGGTTGTAGCCGCCCCACTGGATGTCTATGCTATGTTTTCACCTTTTGGCATTCTAGACACCTGCCTATGTAATTAGCCACTTTTTTCTTCATTCTTGGCCAAAAGTATTGGCTTCTTACAACTGCAATTTTTTTATGATATCCTAGGTGCCCAACATATGACACATTGTGCATTTCCCTCAACACTATATTTTTCAACTCACGGGAATTTGGCACATACATTTTTCCTCTATATGTGAGTATTTCATCCTCTTGCGGCTCATAATAATTAATTTTTTGCTGTAAATTGTCTTGATGTAATGTTCCTTTTATTTTTAAATATTGTTGATTTGAGTTTGCAGCTTATAAAATTTTGTCTTTTAAATATGTGTTGAACATGATGATGGATGAAATATGCATTTCATGAGCTCTTTTGTTGAGTGCATCAACCACATGATTTCCTTTACTTTTATATGCTTAATTTCAACGTCATATTCACTTAGAAATTACAACCATCTAGTTTGTCTGTAATTTATGTTGGTTGTCCAAACAAATGATTCAAACCACAATGCTCTATCCTTAGCTAAAATATTCTTCCCATAAGGTAATGTTTCCACATTTTTAATGCATGTACAATGGATGCTAATTCCAAGTCACGTGTAGCAAAATTCCTCTCATGCTTGTTTAATTTTAGAAACTCATAGTATACCACATGCTCTTTTTGATCCTTTGAGCCCTTCCTTGCATGCATCAATGCACACTACAAAATCTTCATCTGGATATGCAATCTTTAATATTGATGCACTTGTCAAAATATCTTTCAACTGTTGAAAAATTTCTTCACATTTGGGAGTCCATTAAAATTTCACTCCCTTCTTTTGCAAATATGTGATTGGGCTTGCAATATTTGAAAAATATTTTATGAATCTTCAGTAAGAGTCGACAAGACCCATAAATTATTTGACCTATGTCACATTTCTTGGCACTAGCCATCCTCTAATGGCCTCTTTCTTCTCGAGATCAACTGATATCCCATCTGCTGATATAATATACCCCAAGTAGTGAATCTTCTTTTGATAAAATATTCACTTAATTAGTTTGACATACAAATTTTGCTCTCTCAAAACTTACAACACCATTCTTAAACATTTCTCATGCTCTTGTTCGATCCTTGAATAGATGATTACAATATCCAGGAACACAATCACAAACTTTTCCAGGTATTCCATGAACACTCCATTCATCAGGCATATGAAAACAACTGGGGAATTTGATAGTCCAAAAGGCACTATCATAAATTCATAATGCCCATATCTTGTTCTGAACATTGTCTTGCTAATATATTCTTCCTTTATCCTCACTTGATGATAACCTGATCTCAAGTCAATATTGGAAAATATTCTTGCACCTTTCAACGGATCAAAAATATTATCAATCCTTGGCAAATGATATTTTTTCTTTATTGTGACCTTATTCAACTATCTAAAATCAATACACAACCTTAAGGTTCCATATTTATTCTTCACAAAGAGAATTAGGGCTCCCCAAGGTGACACACTTGGGTGTATATACCCCTTCTTTAATATCTCTTCAATATGCATTTGTAAGTCTTTCAATTATTGTGTGCCCATTATGTAAGGTGTCTTAGACACTGTGGAAACTCCTGGCACCAAATTAATAGAGAAATCAATGTCTTTCTTTGGTGGAAATCCTGGGATTGCCCCAAAAACATCTTCAACATATTTCAAGACCGAATGGTCTTCAATACTTCCCACTTTATCTCTAGCTGCCTCTTCCATATGGGATACAAAATTTTGACATCGCTTCTTGAAACTCTTTTCATCTTCTTGGCTAAAATTTCTCAAACAACTACAACTCTCAGAACACCTTGAATCTTGCCCTACTGCCCTCCCTCATAAAGACAAGTTATTGTCTTGTTGTAACAATCTAGGATAACATGGTGTTTTTCCAACCAATCAATTCCAATTAGACAATTATATGAACCCAATGGTATGATGTTCACATCTACCTTTGTTTTGAGTCCATTCATGTATATCAGACAATCTTCAACCAACTCATTGATCTTTTTCTTAGCCCCTGTGTCTAGATGAACTAACCAAGATTTCTTATGATTACTCTTTTACAAGTGCAATATTTCAACAATGTTAAAGTTTATGTAACTATGGGTAGCTTCAGAATCAATTAAAATTGCTATGGGCTGGTTGTCAATCTTACCTTCCACTTCAATCATTGGGGATTGATACTTTGCTTTCTTGTTGTCTAAGGCTACACAAATCCTTGGCATGCTTCCTCCTATGTATTCAATTGTTTCATCCTCTTGAATGTTGTGTACAATCCTCATTCTTTCACCTTTGTGAGGGAAGACCCTATATAAGTGATTTTTCTCACATCCCCAACATTGTATAGGTTGTTGCCTTAGCCTTTTTCCAAATGAATCTGTTGCATTGTGCTCATTTTGGGTTGTTTGTCCTTGTTTATTTTTTAGGGAGTTGTTCCTGAAAAAGGGTGGCTTAAAACCTTTCATCCTTTCATCTTGTCATTCAAATATTTTTGGAAGATTGGCCTCCCTCTGCTTTGCTCATAAATATGTTTTTCTCTCCTCATGGTCTCCTCCAAAGTTCCGGGGTTATCATATTGTATCTTGTCATTGTAGGAAGGTATTCCACTCATAAACCTTTGGATTTTGACCTTCTCATCGTTTATGAAGCCCACATACTTCAACAAATCAAAGAACCTCTTCTCATACTCATCCATTGTTATGCTTCCCAATTTGAGTTCAAAGAAATATTTCATCTTCCTCTAATAGTAATGCTCAGACACATATTTATCTTGGAAATATCCTTTGAAATTCCTCCATGAGACCTTCCTCTCATCAAGGTATTTTTCTTGCTCAAGCTAATCCCACCACATGGATTTCTTTCCTTGCAAGTAGTAGGTCGCAATTCTTGTTTCTATCCTAGAGGGATAATCATGCAACAAGGAATATTTCTTTATATCCAACAACTAGGCCTTAGCCTCTTCTCCCTTCCTATGCTCACCATTAAAATTTGGTGGCTTGATTTTCCTGAGTTCACCTTTCAATATGTTTGCCTCGAGCCTTCTCCTATGACTCTTGATGGGAGACACACTTGGGCTATTCCCTGGCCCTAAACTTGCACACGTTTTCCTAGTGGTTTTCCTCGATTTTCCCCGGGGAATGATTGTGCCTGCTCATACTCCTTGATTTCATGTCATTCCCATGCTCATCCCTTATGCTATGGGATCTGGATGCTGTCACTTGTCTAACACTAACTGCTTGCTTTATGCCAGAGTCTTTATTGGATTGCCTCTATAACATGTTCAAACTTTGCAGTATCTCTTCTTGAGATTTCATAATATTTTCATTATAATCCCTATAGCTATACACTTCTCTCTGCACGCTTCTCATGGTTACAAGCTACTTCCCACCTCTTCTTCCATTAGACTTTGTCTCAACATTTCCCATGATGACATGTATCCCTTTGAATTCTTCTTCATGACTGTAGGACCACTGGGCATCTTCCATGGTTGTGGTTCTCATACAGGAACCAAACTGCCTTCCTGTACTTCAAAATTATGCAAGAAAATGTGCATGCAAACAATTTTTTGTTGGACACAAATACATACACAGTTCTAGAAAAGAATGCATAATTTTTTCTGCTTTCTAATGCCACCAATCATCTTCTTTTGTGTTGGATATAACTTAAACTACCCAGATCAATTTTTTGGGTTGATATATGGATCCTTCTCTCCTAGATATTTCCAAAGAATGATTTCTTGCTCAATTATGAGCTCTGAGCATAAATTTATAATCATCTAAATATTGTTAATTTTCCCCTTTTGTACACTTTTCATTTTGGTGCAATTAATCCGATACACCTACTTCTGTCACTTGTAGAAGTAAATATGTTAAGAACTAGATAAATTTTTGTAGGAGACATAGATACTAATGATGACAGGGAATCCATAACAACTCTCATATTGTCAATTTGTCCCTCCATTAAAAAACTCCAGCAATCTGGAAATGATAACTTTATCATTTTTCACCATTTTTTTCCAAACTTAGAATTTTTAGCCAATTGGGTATCTCCCAAACTGCACACTTTTGGAAAAAAATCACTAAACCAAAATTTCTAGCTTGATGATTATACACAATTTTGAGTAAATAAATTTTTCCATATTTGTCATCTTAGGACCCTTTTCCTCTTCTGAAAATCCCTAAAAGGTGGCTTGGAATAGTGGATTTTTCCCTATTTTGGCACCTCCACTCTAAACTCATTAGAATCCGGCCAATCCCTTCACACAATATTTTCATGTATGATTTTCTGACACTTTTTACAACTTTCAACAACAACTGTGTTCCTACCACTAAGCTTGACCCTGATCTTCAGAAACATGAAATTTTCATTTTCTATAAAATCAGAACATAATTGGCCAATGGCCCTCTCTGGAACTTCTGTAGCCCTTGATACTACGCAAAAAACCCATAAAATCTCATCTTCTTTTGAGTTATTATTCTCATGTTATGGCCAAAATACGATTTTGGCTCCAATTAGTTTTTTTTTTAAGACTATAGGAGAATTCGTCCTTTTCAAAGCCTGTGCACGCATCAATTATGTATTATGCACCAATATTCAACACATGCCAAATCCACAATCCGTAGCACCAATATTTAGTGCACGCCCCACACACTAATATTTAGTATGCACAACTTCTATACCTCACACCAATATTCAATGTGCACAAATTTTTATATTGTGCACCAATATCTAGTGCGCACACATTTTTATATCGCGCACCAATATCTAGTGCACCCAACTTTTTATACTACACACCAATATCTAGTGTGCACAACTTTTATACTGCACATGAATATCCAGTGTGCACAAATTTTTATACTGTGCACCAATATCCAGTGCACACAACTTTTATACTGTGCACCAATATCCAGTGCATGCAAATTTTTTTACTGCGCACCAATATTTTTTGCACCACCAATTTTGCATTGCACAATGCCAAAATTTAACGCACACTAGTTATTTATTTTCTTAGCTGATTTTCCCTATTTCTAGATCTTGACCATCACGACCATCATGAAAATGCCCGACTCTCCTGTCCAAGACAAATTTAGTCTCTTCAAAGTTGAAATGACCCCTCCATAACAACCATTTTGAATGCAATTCCGACTTGAATTTTCTTAGAATTTGGGGATTTTACTCATATTTTACCGTTTTCCTCAAATTCGGCACAACTCAAACGTTATAATGATGAAATTATCCACTTCATGTTGATCTCAGACCCATGCACGTCCGATGTTGAACCAAAAATCTCCGATACCAATCTGTAACGTCCCCCCAGCTTAACCGAGAACATTTCTTACAGAAAATACACATAAATTAAAAAAATTTCTGCTAACTAAATTCCTATAGCTTACCAGCTATGAATTATACACAGATTCAACCATTGTAGATACCAATTATTTAAATGTAGGTACATCATGCTAACTAACATGAATGTTTCCTTCTTAGTGAGACAAAATGCACGCACAACAGGATTTATACTATGCACAACAACTATTTCTTAGCGTGCGCGACGATTCGAGTACTGCATCAGAATCTTGTTACCATTACTACTAAAATCGATCAACAAATACATTTAAACATTGAATTACGAACAACATGAAAATCAATCTCATACAATTGTCCTTACTAGTAAAAAATGTAAATGCAGCTAATAAATTCACCACAACAAAATATAATTAATTCTCACGCACAAAGTAAAACAAACAACAATTAAACTCATAAATTAACTTAGGAAAATAAATAAACACTTATATTTTTAAAACAGCTGTAAAACCAGTTGCTTGGGAAGGACATTCCACCCAACCATAGACTTGTTGTTCAAAATATCAACATCAAGTCACCCTTGAGCTAGGGATAGGAATCCATAAGAAAAGAGTGTCTCTCATTGTCCCCTCACAACTCAGATATCCCACAATCCACTGGTATTCTCCTACAACTATCCTGAATTTCCTACAAATCTCTTCCTCTTGACTTGTACAACCCAAGGAATGTACTCCTTTCACTGCTCCCAGTCCATCGGACATCCCATTCATTTATCAGGGTCCGTCTGTCATAGGTAACTATGAATCTTTCTATTGGGAACTCAAGGGAACTCACTGCTACGAAAACTACAAACAACAAAAACAACACTTGCTGTTACAATGCAACTCACACAAGAGTTCACTCTTCAAGCCTGAAAAAATGACTCTTCAACATTTAGCTCCAAAACATTCCAACATGCTCCAAAATTCAACCAACCTTCTTGCTCTAGCTCCAGTGCTCTTTTTTATGCTCTCTGCTTGTTGTTCATGTAAAACTAAATGTGTCAAAACTTTCTGTAGCTGCCCATATAAATTTCCTCTATTTTGCAAAGACAATTGACTACTCACTCTGCCTAATGTTGATTGTACTTCAGCCCCATGCTCCTAGTACATATAGAATGTGACTTCTCCCACCCACCCTTTCACATGAATTCAGTGATTGGTTTCTCATACACTTAAATAGAAAAATAGAAGGTTGTCCATAATGATAAAATTGAGAAATATGGGTTTGGATTAATACCCATAAGTAATTCCCCCCTTGGGCCCCTCTTAGACACTCTCTCCTCTTGTGGAAAACTCATCCCCCATCTCTGTCCATATTCCCCAACAACTGACATCACATTTTATTTATTAAAATTCAGAAAATACATTCTACATATTACATCGCTTGGCCATAGCCACATTCATATCTACATTATGCATTAATTAAATAGGGGATAATAATGGAGATGTTACCTAAATGATTCCATGAGGTACTCGTATTCTTCTTAGCCAGAAGCATTTATATTCCAAGCATGCTCTTCTAGTTGGAGATAGGAAAACAGGTGTCAAGGAAGTTGGTAAAAATTTCATTCGTGGATTCGATGGATCTAGAAATGATGAATATACTAGTTCTTGGAGCATTCAAATTAATGTCTACAATTATACTAGTTTTTTGTTCCTATTTGCCATGGTTAATGACAATGGTGAGGAGATGGGATAAATAAACATAAAAATCAAAAGGAGGACAATCTTCATAATAGGAATAAAATGGAAATTTATTCATGATGGCTAGGCATATTTGTCTTTTCTTCTAATTTGTGATTGTAAAATGGTTGCAAATATTGCTTGATGTGTTGGATTTTGTCCCAATTTGGTGGAATTATGGAGGAGAAATCCATTTCTCTAGTGAGACCATCAACTAGAGTGTTTCCACACATTCAACTATTGTGATACACAAAAAAACATGAATGGACCAAAAACCATCATATATGCTCAAATTAACAAAACTCGCCTAAATGCTCAAATCAACTTGCAACATAAGAAATCATATGTTAATTAGATAAAATATGCATAACATAAAATTGTTGTGAAATATATTCAAACACAATCAATAAATAATTACTATAAATTTTATAACATAATTACATCTTTCCTTAATTCTATTCAAATTGTCATCAATCAACAACTCTTTCCTCATAGCTCGTAAAATAAAGATTGTGCTGCGCGGATGCCTTGAGATACCCCTGAAAACATCTAGGGTTTCTGACGCCGCCCTACCCCTACCATGGCCTCTGGCTCAGGGGATCACGATCCGCCTCAATCCCCTCCGCCTCCCGATCTTATAACATTCTAATCCCTTCTCTCCTCTTACACGGAATCCACAAAAGGAACTCCTCAGTCACGTTTTGTAAAAAAGTTGGATGAGATTCTAAAATTTCCTGTTCACTCTCCTTCCTCGCAACCTTTTGCCCTAATATTAGCATAAAATGGCCTGATTGGACAATTTACAGGACTCTGGCCATCCCCAAAAGAAATGGCACAATGGCTGGAGTAGAACTGGAAGAAAACGATAGAAGGGAAGCTTTCAACAACATTATGTGGTAAGGGATTTTATGTTTTCCTCTTTGAAAATAAAGTAGATAGAGATTTGATCTTTATGAATAGACCATAATTCATGGGCACTAGAGGAATGTATTTGAATAAATTGACTCTAGACTTCAGCCCCGAGAATGATATTCCTTCAGTTGTTCCAGTTTGGGTCAGGATTGCTTTCTTTCCCCTTCACTGTTGGAATGATGAAACAATCAAAAACATTGGTAACACACTAAGAAGGTTCATCGATCGGGCCGAACCATGAGATGGTTTGCATTGATGCAAAGATATTTGTGTAGAAGTATACCGATAGAAAGGTATTCCAGAAGCAATCCAGCTAACTCTAGATGGGTGGTCATACACCCAAACATTAGACTATGAACATCTCCCTTTTAAGTGTAAATCCTACCATGAGTATGGACATTTCACCAAAAACTGCCTCAAGGCTATCCAGGAGAATCCTAAATACAGAGCGCCATATCAATGGCATCCAGAAAAAAAAAAGAACGCGATGAAAAAAAAAGGGACCCAACAACAAGAAAGGAAAAACAACTCCAGGCCCCCCTTTCTAAGTAAAGGGAAATCCCTGATACAAATCGATGATGAAGCAGAAAGTAGCAAAAACAAATTCGATCCCCTAGAAAACCTAGAGGGAAAAATGATCAACTCAAAATAAAGCACAAAAGAAAACCAACCAGTTTCGGATCTTGATCTCACTTTGCCCCCAGTGGAGCCCGATCCCCAGCCCTAGGATCCTACCCAAGCACAAGATGATGATAGCCAGGAAGAATTGGAAGAAGAGTTGGATATGGAACTTCTAAAGAGTGCCAAAACAACGAAAACAGGAAGGAAAACCAATAAATATAGAAGGGAAAAAGAGACTAACCAGGATAAGGAATTAGGAACCAAACCAACACTGGAATAAATTCTTAAAAAAGAAGGAAAAAATGGGAGATCCCCAACAACAAAGGGACAATCTCAACCCATGAAAGGGGGGCAACAAAAAACACTAGTAAATAATGAAGGTAGTCTCTTGGAATTGCAGAGGATTGGGACAGAGGGAAAAAAAAGAAGCCATGGGAAAATTAATCAGAACATAAAATCCCCATATCCTCCTAATTCAAGAGACAAAACTACAGGGAGCTGAAGCCTTGCAAGAAATGAAGCAAATTTGGAAAACAAGCAGCGGAACAACTTTGAATGCTAGAGGAGCATCAAGAGGGATTTGCACTGTGTGAAACACCCAACTCTACAGAGAAGAACAAACTGTAGAATCAATACACTAGACCCTGGTCAAACTAAAGAATATTCAATTAGGCATCACCTACCTTTTCTCTAATGTTTATATCCCTAATAATTATTGGGAAAAAAGAGATTGCTCAGATTATTCAATGAAAATCAAAGATCTAGGATCCCAAAACAATTGCATCATAGCAGGAGATTTTAACACAACTTACATCAAGGGGAAAAAAAAGGAGGAACTACTATAAGGGACTAGTTCAGGGAACAAATGGAGGATTTGATCTCAGAACTAGATCTGTTCGATGTTCAACCCTCTAAAGGGAAATACACTTGGAGAAATAAAAGGCTAGGGGTGGGACACATAGCTTCCAGACTTGATCTCTTTCTCATCCATAACTCTTTCCTTCTCCACCCACTCAACATTTCCTCCCAAATTATCCCTCAGGATATTTCAGATCATCGTCCAATAGCCCTCTCCATTGACAAAGTAGAAAAACTGGGACCCATTCCCTTCAAATTCAACCCAATTTGGTTGGAGTCCCTGAACTTCCTCCCCCTAATCTCCTCAATCTGGTCAACTTGGGTGGATGGAACCCCTGTGTATATCTGGGAACAAAAAATAAAAAAGGCAAAACAAGCAATAAAGGACCGGGTTAAAGTCTTCTTCCACAACAAAAGAGGAGAATTTGAAAGATATAAAAAGAATCTAGAAGATATACATGAGGAAATGGACACTAATGAAATTCAAAACAGACATCTAGTGCCAGATAAAGAGCATTTTCAAAATTACTTAAGAGCGCTCCATAATGAAGAAAAGTAGTGGAGATTCAAATCTAGAGCATTGTGGCTCCAGGAAGGGGACAAAAATGTTAGTATATTTAGACACTTAGGAGTTAGTTAAGATCTACTTGGTCTAATGCGTCGTTAGGTAAAAGTGTGTTTCTTAGTGTATTTCTTTAGTATGAATTAGTATGCATTTGTAGTTAGGAAGTTCGACGATCACGATATGTTCCCGACATAGAGTGATCCGACGGTTCATATTCTCCTCGATATTAATGACCATTGATCCATGGCTTAGCACCTGATTGATCCATGATCTCTATTTAAAGATATTGGAGGTCATTTGACGATGATTGATTGCGAGAAACTCTCTTGTAAAATCTCTCTGTAATCTTTTTCTTTTGCATTAATAAACTGCTCCAAGTGGCTGCGTTAGCTAGGGTCGTGAATGTTTCCCCGTAGGGGTTTTACCACGTCAAAACATCAATGTGTTGATATTTTATCTGATTGTGTGAGTGGTTACCAAATGTTTTCATCCTCTGTTGGAATACCTGTGTTTTTTAGCATGGTATCAGAGCCAGTTTGAAGACCCTCTCCTGTTGTAGATCGAGATCGTGAAGCCGAATTGACTCATCTACATTTTATGTTATTTTCATACATTTTTGGGCTCAGAGGACTATTCCATTGCGTCCAGAGCACTCTTTTCAGTTAGGAACACTTTTTGTTTCACTCGAAAAGGTTTCAGTTTTCCCAATATACGACCATTTCAGTTAGATCCAGAGGTTTAAAGCCTCAATACACATTTTAAATTTGTTTGCAGAGTATTATTTTGGTTTTATATTATTTGTTTCCGGGTTGCTACTCTTTTATATCTACGTATTCTCTTTGCCTTGCGCCTGTGCGATCTCGGAAAATCAGAAAAATATAGGAAAATGTGCATCTTCCGAGTAAGCTAACCAAGATCTAACCCTTGTTGTCATCGAGAAGCAATTTTGTTTTTTCTTGTGTGAAAAGAGTTTTTTTTAAGCACACTCTCCAAGGCCATCTTTAACAACAACAATAACAACTCCAATCCTCTTTCTAAACAATACAATATGTTTTGCTAGACCATTTGGTTAAAAGTTGCCTTATTAAGTAAGAGGTCTTGAGTTCAAGTCTCTCTTTTGTTACTTTTTTTGAAATATTTCATGTTCAAATTGTAAAGTGTATTTCCCTTCAAGTATAGAAGTGAATCACTATAAGTAGCTTTAATATTTTATTTTAGAGTTATTTGTTTTGCATGCAACTTTTCTTTTATAAAGTAGCTTCATTGTAAACATGATCCCCACTTCTCTTTATAAAAGTGGGTCACTTCATAAAACAACTTACACCACAACGTGGTCCTTTAGTTACCGTTTATGTCGTTTTTAAAAAAAGGGCATAACTTTTACATCTGAAGTCTGTTTTTAGTGTCGTTTTGTTTAAAATCGCATAATTTTTTGAGATCTTTCCATCCAGATCATTAGTTTCAGTTTTTAAATCCATATTATATACAGATTTAATATGGCTTCTTCCAGTAATATTTTGTTTACTAGCACCAACTACTTCCAATGGAAATCTCATATGGACGATTTATTAAGAAGTAAAGGCTTGTATCGGATTACCTTGGGAAAGGAAAAATCACCCATTGATGATGATAATAAAGTCAAATGGAATAATAGGAGTGGCAAAAGTGGACTAATCATAATGTCCATCTCTCTTGATTTAAGGTTCCACCTTAAAAAAATTGATGACCTCGATGAAGCTTGGGAAAAGATTGAATTTGTGTTTGGTAAACTCAATATTATTCGAGCACAACAGTTAGAAAATAAAGTAATGACCTTAATTCCAAATGATTTTTCTTGCCTTGGAGACTATCTATCTAAGTTTAAAACACTCGGAAATTTATGTGAAGAATGTGAGATAAAAATGGAGGAAGATCGTTGCATCTATCTTATTCTTTCTAAGATAGGTAGTGCATATTTTGTGTTTGTATCTACCTTTTTTTCCATGAGAGAGGATCTAGGGAAAGCTTATAAAAAACCCACTCTTGAGTCCTTTTGTGCTGCTTTGATTAGAGAGGAAGATAAGCCTGTACAACTTGGAGTGATCAACACTGCAGGTACCTCCAACAAAGCCTTAGTTGCCCAACAGAAAGATAAACCTAAGTATCCCAGGAAGAAACATCCTCACTACAACAATAAGCAACATAAGGGTCCCAAACCCACTAAGATAACTTCAGCTCCTAATGGTGACAAAGGAGAAAAATATAAAAATAAGAAGACTGACAGACATTGCAACATTTGTGATAAAGATGGTCACGATGATTCCAAATGTTTCAAGAAGATGACAACTTTAGAAGCAACGATGAAGAAGCACAACATCAATATTGATTCTACTTCTTCTTCTTCTGGACATGCACTTTCTGCTTCTGGTTTCTCCTTCAATACAACTTTTACTTCTTCTTCTAATGAGTGGCTTATTGATTCTGGAGAATCTTATCATATGGCCAAGGATAAAGACATATTGTCTGCTCTAAATGAATGTAACACCAAGAAAATATTTGTTGGTGATGATAAATCTCTTAGTGTTGTAGGATATGGAACAGTTCAAGTAGATAATGGTCATTTCAATGATGTATTATGCCTAAGTAGATAATGGTCATTTCAATGATGTATTATCGTTCCGGCATTTCTTGTAACCTTCTATCAAGATATCAAATCACTCATTTAGGCGAAGGTAAAACGAGAGTTTTCACCCCTCACCAAGTTGTAATCAAGGATCTAAAAGATCCTAAGAATGTTCTTGCAACCTGAATTGTCAGATGATATTACCCGCTTGTACAAGTTTGACAACTTTGGGTCATCATATTTTCATCAGTTTTTGCTGCTCATAGCTTATGACTTGAGCAAACTTTGCATCAAAGGTTCTGCCTACCCAAACTATCGCCATTGCAACAACTATGTAATCAATAGATGGTGTCCTCGGTCTTCCCTCATGTCGCGATGGTGTTTGTGTCGGGTTGTGTTCGCCAAACATGATTGGGATTACTTTGACAAACGCACTTGTCACCGTGCCCTTTGCATCTTGTTCACAAGGATTTGTGTGGTCCACTTTATTACCCTTCTTTTTCTAGGTGTATGTATTTCTAACTTTCATTGTTTACTTTTCCAGACGTACTTGGTTCTACTTCTTAAAACTTAAGAGTGGAGTTTTGATGTTTTGGCCCAAGGCCCTTGTAGAAAAGAAATCTGACATCAAATTCAAAGGTTAAGAACATATAATGGAGGAGAATATGTGAAGAATCATTTTGCCATCGTGACTACACATGGCATCCAAATGCAAACACATCGCTCCATATACACCAACAAAATGGTGTTACCGAGAAAGAAATGCACACTAAAAAGAAATGGCTAATTGTATGATCCAATCTAAGGATTAAGTCTAAAGTATTGGCGGAAGCCATCAACCGTGTGAAAATTACATAGTAAATAGAATTCCCACAAAGGCTCTTAAAAATATAACACCTAAGAAGCTTGGACTAAAAATTAAACTGTATGTAAGTCACTTTCATGTATTTGGCAACAAAACATGGGCTCATTCCCCATGAGAAAAGGAAAGCATTACGCTCTAAAAAGTGAGAAGTGTATATTTGTTGGTTATTTTGAAGATGTCAATGGTTATATAATTCTTCAACCACATTGTAATGAAATTATTATTAGAAGAGATGTTAAATTTGATGAAAAATCTCTTTGGCCTATGAGCCTAATTAAACTTTTGTGACTTCTTCGGCCTATGAGTCATCTTTGACGTTTGTGCCTTGTTATGTTCCTATTCTCGTTTCTTCTTCAAATGATCACAAAGGGATGAAGAACCACCTCCGCCTGCTCACCTTTATCTAGATGAGTCCTTTGAACCGAACCAACACCAGCTCTAATCAGCTTCCTAGATGGGTCCGTTCACGAAAGAACCGGTATTCTGTCGGGTGATCCTCATATCAACATCTAACACGCTCAATAGCCTCCAATGAGCATCTTCTCATTTGGCTCAAGTTTCGGAAAATCATGATCCGGTGGACATTTGCGGTTTCTTTAGGTCATCCATTGGGATACAACACTAATGAGGAGTATCGTTCTTTTAATGGAAAACAATACTTGGGATCTTGTACCCTTCCAAAAGAAGAAAACTTGTCGTGATGAAAATGGGTCTACAAACCAAGTATGCATCGATGGAAGTGTTGAAAGACACAAGGCTCATATTGCCAAAGGATTTTCCCAAGTAAGTTGAAGGAATTAAATATAATGAAACCTTTTCCCCATAGCCAAAATGAACTCCATCCGGGCCTTGTTCTTCCCCTTGTCGCCTCACATAAATGGGAGGTCCATCATATGGATGTTAAATCCACCTTTATTGCATGGAGATTTGCAAGAAGAAATCTACATGGAACAACCTCCCCGCTATGTCCATAATGACCTAGCCTTGTTTGTCTTCACATTCTTTATGGTCTTAAGAAATCAGCTTGCATGCCAAAATGGACAACTTTCTTATTGACACCAAATTCTCTAGATGTCATTCCGATCCTAATGTCTATACCAAGAAAGTAGGAATCCATCTCATAATCCTTTGTCCCTTATGTTTACGACCTTATCCTTACTAGTAGTGACTAAAAACTTTAAACCAAGTGAAAACCAAACCTTAAGAAGAAATTTGAAATGACAGACTTAGATTTTTGCACCATTTCCTCATTCTCTCAAGTTTTGCAAGTGCAAACCAATGATGGAATTTTTCTTCCCAAAGATAAGTATGTTTCAGAACTTATTCGCCGCTTTCATTACGGACGATTGTAAACATCCCTTCTCCTCTATAGGTATGGAGTCAAGCTTACCGCTAACTGTATTCTCCCAAAGTTGATGCCACCTCAGATCATCGCTATTGGTAGCCTCTATACTTGACTCCATACCCGCCATGATCTTTCCTTTGTTGTTGGTCTGTTTCCTAGTATATGCAAAACACCCCATGAAATCCATTTGAAATCAACTAAAAGGATACTTCACTATGTCCATGGTACAATTCAGTTTGGGATACATCACAGCCTGTGGGGACTCCCTTTATTGGTTGGTTTCATTGATTCATATTGGGGCGACGACCCTGATGATCGGAAGTTCACTGCAGGTTATGTTTCTTCACCTTCGATCAAAACCCGCCACTTGGGCCTATAAGAAACAATGCTTATTTCAATTTTATTCAATAGGAAGCAGAAAGTACCAAACATCGGTTAATGCAAGTCAAGAAGAATTTTGGATTCGATATATCCTTTCAAATTTTTGATTCTAGCAACAACATCCGACTAACCTTTGGTGCGAAAATCACAGTTCCATCAAGCTCGCCAAAGAATCGCTATCAGCCAACATCGCTGAAAAAAACACATCAAGGTACACATGGACTTCATCATAAATTGATAGAGTTATTGAAGTGGTCTTTTCCCCTACAAGATCAAGTTGCAAAACATTTTCACAAAGTCTCTTTATAGAAGCAAATTTTTCCAAACTTCTATCTATGTTAGAGTTCAAGAAGTTTTCATTAAGGGATAGGCCTAATGTTTCCCTTCCTTCCTCTCCTTTTGTGTCACTATTGTAAATCCTTCCAATCCCATCCCAAATTGTTCTTAAGGGGGATGTTAGGATATTTAGACACTTAGGAGTTAGTTAAGACTCACTTGGTCTAATGTGTCGCTAGGTAAAAGTGTGCTTTTCAGTGTGTTTCTTTAGTATTCATTTGTGGTTAGAACCGGGACGCTCAATTTATATGTTCAATTTCACACCCACTACAAAAACTAATATTTTCTTTTCTTTTGTCTTTTCTTTGAGGGATAGAACTCTCGAATTTCGCTAGCCTAGCGCAACAACCTTCCCTTTATCTTTCTCCATGTGATCGCTATGGCCACGTGCCTTACCAAAAGGTTCGACTTTCACGCATTCGGAACGTATGCAAAGAGTTCCCCGTTTCCTTCATTTCTTTTGAAATGCCTAAAACCCTCGAAGGGTCTAATGTGATCCTGCCTCCTCAAGCTCTTTCAAGACCCTGGTCCTGGCGCATTCCAAAGTGCTATTACTCTAAATGCTTTCGGGGTTTTGCGATTCGTGGAATTGCGATGCAAGCATTCCTCCTTTTCCCCTTTTAATCACCAAGACTCGAAAGCCCAGTATCATCCAGATCTATGGTCCGTATCATCAAACTTGATCAATGGCCCGACTATTGAATCCCAACATTCTACCTTTCTCGTGGGGATTTCCTGCCAGGTCTTCACTCCTATTCATTTGATGTCCAGAACCCCGGTGGATTTACATATTCGCCACGCGTATATACAAATGGGTTGTCCAGATTCCTTCTGGACTCCTCCTTCCTACCACAAGACCTGCCTAGTGATCTAGGATCATCCAATGTGAGTGCATCAAGGTTTCGCGGTAACCGAGATTTCGTGGACTAGCTAAGATCTAGGGGTCTTGTTCCTTGGGTTTCCTCGGGGTACGTCAAAACCTATTCATGCTAAACTGATTTGGGTTTCGTATACCGTGATTTCGCGATCGGTGAAAATCCACAACATAGAGTTTGATTACCTTTTGAAACTCTGATCCCTGAATTCCCGATAAGGAAATTTATATATGATATTAATGGTCGTGAGACTTCCGTGATATGACGGTCCATGAGTTCCCATTTATCTCTTGATCTACGTACTCGATCCTATCATCGCTACTTGCGAAGGCTTAAAGGGGTGAGGTGTTAATGCTTGTGCTCCTTTTCTAGATCCATCGGTCTTGACCAATATGGGGTATTTTCGAAAGGATCCTGAATCGCTCGGCCTACCAATCGATGGGGTATTCTCTTTCGATAAATGGGACTCGCTATCCTTTCTAAGCTTGATTCACGAGATTCAACCTCTCGAGGCTTCGAACTCCCACGACTTCAAATCCTGAGAGAACTACTCTTTCTTGTACAAGGTTTCCAGACCCAGGTCATCGGGACCTTCAGAGGGTTCTTGGGTAATTATCCCTAGGCTTGGTGACCTGACTGAAAATCCTCCCTAATTCGCCGAGCTATGAATCTGTGACAGGGGTAAATTAAACTCACGGGTTTACCATAACGCCTGCCTTTTCAAGGAACTCACTCCAGCCCTGGAATGCAAGGAAACTTCCCGGGAGGAGGTGTCTTTGAGAAATCAAACCATGACATAGTGGGAGTCAAGTAGATGGAACAAATCTCAAGGGAACAGACTCGTAATCTGAACTTATTCATTCTATACATAAACCGATTATGGTCATATAAGTATAAGCATGCATCCATTATTTATGATCAAAACACCAAGAAAACACTTCTATACAGAAACCATTTATGAGTGTACAAACATGAGCATGCATCCAGGATATTCGATTCAAGATAAAAGATATAAACACTTATCAGAAAACACCAGGTGTGACATGACTGCTGAGAGGGGTGCTCGTTTCCACTCAACCGTAGGCTCTGTGACTCCAAATGGATTTACCACTAGCCACCCCTGAGCTAGACCACGATGCTTGAGATTCAGTCTACTACTTCCAGCTCAATAGAAGTCAAGGACAAAGGTTACTCTCCTTCTCCTCTATTTAGAACTCCCTGTATTTCCAGAGCTCCTCCGGTTTTCTTCCGCGATCCCTGTCGCACGTGTTCTCCCCCTCCTTTCCCACACTTCCTTTCTTTCCTTTTCTGCAAGATTGCATGTGGCGCAAATTCCCCCGTCCATGGTCAGGTCTGGGAGCTTCTACGGATGGGTGGTTCACCCCATCCGCTCATTAACTCTTGAGTAGCCTCCCCACCTACCATCCTAGCAGGTAATTCATTCCAGGGCCGGGGAGTTGATTTGGTCTTTGAGCAAGTAAAAACTAGTACGATATTGGTTCGGTGGAAGTTAACGCAACCATTCCAGGTCCCTTCCACCACCTCTCATTAGCCATCGTGGTCTCTTTTAGCACATCTCCCTCCTGACAATCATGCAACACATATTCATAACATAATTTACATTCATCGACCTTTTATACAAGGGTCCGTCAAATCAAACATTCACATCTTTGAGTTTGCCATAGTTCTTGGCCAATATAGTTATTTTTACAGACTGGGGGAAATAGGGTGTTCAATTCATGAAATAGAGTGATCCGACGGTTCATATTCCCCTCGATCTTAACGACCATTAATTTGTGGCTTAATACCTGATTGGTACACGATCTCTATTTAAAGAGCATGGAGGGTCATTTTCCGATGATTGATTGTGAGAAACTCTCTTGTAAAATATCTTTGTAATCTTTTTCTTTTTCATTAATAAACTGCTCCAAGTGGTCACATTGGCTAGGGCCATGGATGTTTCCCCGTAGGGGTTTTACCAAGTCAAAACATCGGTGTGTTGATCTTTGATCTGGTTGTGTGAGTGGTGACCAAAGTTGTTCATCCTCTGTTGGAATACCTTTTTTTTTGAATAAAAAACACTTCCTTTTTCCATAAGCAGGCCAAAGCAAGGCAACACAAAAACACAGTGGAGGAAATAAAAACATCCACAAGAGAAATAGTCAAATCGTTCAAGGAGATAAAAACGAAGCCTCCTCCCATTTTAAAAATATTTACACCCAAGATGGTGTAGATAATAGAGAGCAGAGTTTACAATTCATGGAGAAGATACCACATCTGATAAAGGAAGAGGATAATCAAGAGTTGAACAACGTGGTTACATAAGAGAAAGTCAAATCAGTTATCTACCAATTTGATCCTGACAAAGCCCCTGGTCCAGACGACTTCACTCTCCATTTTTATCGAGATTGTTGGGAAATAATAAAAAAGGATTTACTCCGTATGATCAGATATATAAAAAATACTTGCAAGTTAGTAGGAGCTACAATACCTCCTTTCTTGCCTTGATCCCCAAAGAAAAAAATGCAAACTCCTTTGATCAATTTCATCCCATATCTCTCTATAATGTCTCCTACAAAATCCTAACAAAAATCATAGTGAACAAAATAAAGCAACTTCTCCCATGACTCATTCTTCCCAACCAAGGGGGATTTGTGGCAAATAGGCAAATTTGGGACAACATCATCCTTGTGCAGGAGGAAATTCACACCAATGTTACGAATAGAGAAAAAGGAATGATAATTAAAATCAATATAGAAATTTTATTTTGATCGAGTAAAACACGAGTTCCTTTTTGATGTGTTAAAAAAGTTTGGTTTCAACCACTCCTTTGTCTCATGGGTTGGGGCTTGCATATCATTCCCCTAGATAGCGCCCCTGATAAATGGGCACCCAAATCTGTTCTTCCAAGCTACAAGAGGACTTCGACAAGGCTGCCCACTCTCTCCAATGTTGTATTTCATCATGGCAGAAATTTTGAATAGAAGATTGGAATATGAAATAACCAATGGAAATATACTAGGACTGAAAATAGAAAGGGGTGTCAGAAGGTTAAATAATTCACAGTTTTCTGACGACACTCTTCTCCTTGGAGGAGCTTCACAAACTATGGCCAAAAGATTCAAACTAGTCCTAGACCAATATGAAACAACTTCTGGGGGTCTTATCAATAAGCACAAAAGCCAAATACATGCCTGAAACACAAAAGATTGTACAATGGATAGAATTGCCAACATCCTACAATTCTCTTTCTCGATTGAATGGAAGTAATTCAAGTATCTTGGCACTTCCATCAATATAAAATCCCTCCCTGGGAAGGCATGGCATGTTATCCTTTAAAATATCAAGGACCAATTCGAAATTTGGGGAGCAACTTGGCTGAACCCAACTGACAGGGTAGTCTTAATAAAGTTAGTCTTATCCTCCTTTCCAATCTTCCAATTTTCTGCTCTCTATTCTTCGGTGGGAATCAAAAAATAAATGGCCAAACTAATCAGGAAATTTATTTGGCAAGGGGCAAACACAACGAGAGAAAAATCCACATGGTAAAGTGGTCTACTGTCTGCGCCCCTAAAGAAAATGGGGGCCTGGGTATTCGGGACTTGGAAAAGATAAACATAGCCTTGAGGGAAAATTTAATTTGGCGTTTAATCACTAGAGAAAATGAATGGTGGAAAAAAACAATCTTCAATAAGTATGTGTCAAAAACCAGAAAGAGGTGTCTGGATGTAGTCAATCAGGTTCCCCCATCTAGAAGCTAATCCGGGCATCAATGTCACTCATTCAAAACCATCTTAGCTGGAGTCCAGGAAATTACAAAGAAATTAAGATTTGGGATGATCACTTCTCAGACATGGGTATACTCTCTTGTATCTCTGCTCTAAACCCCTTCAGACATTGGCTAACCTTCGAGGGGAAAATCACTCTCTTTGATATATCTAAATGGAAGAGTAATGGTGCTTAGGAAAACTGGAACTTGGGAGAGGTCCCCCCCCTCCTACAAAATGAGGCCCATCAGTTCCTCCTAGTGGTCTCTGGGTCCGCCCCAGTTCACCTTAGTCAGAGGGACATTAGAAGTTGGGGAGAGGCCGGGTACACAGTGAGATTGGGATACAAAAAGCTCCTCCAAGAAAGTGATTTTCCAGATAAATCTTCCATCTAGAAAGAAATTTGGAATCCCAATAGCCTACCAAAGATAAATATATTTGGTTGGCAGTTAGCTCACAACAAGATTTTAACATGCGAAAACCTGAATAAAAGAGGTTATATGGGTCCATTCAAATGTTCTCTCTGTAACCAAAACCTTGACACTGACCACCTTTTCCTAAATTGAAATTTCACCAAACAAGTGATGCACAATGTCTTCTCAAAGCTAGTTCCTCACATCTCTTGGCCGACCAGTAGTAGAAGCCTGATTGGAAAATGGAGTAAAAACTTCAAAGGCTCACTCCATAAGAACCCAAATTTAATCTGAGTATGGAAGGCCTCTATTAAATTTGCGTGCTGGAAAATATGCCTGGCAAGAAATAAAATA
>SNQJ01S0037169.1:132599-144310 GCA_010110895.2 Picea sitchensis | reverse complement strand
TCATTTCTTCTTCTCTCTGATTTCAGACTCAAACATGAAATCACATACACAACAATAAAGCAAGTGCATAACAGGAAAACAACACTCATGAGCACATCATTAACATCAACACACAGAGAACAGACACAAAACCATGGATTTGAATGAACTTCTTCTATTAATTCAAGATCTATACATGGATGTTCTTCTGCAACTCCCTGCTTCTCTTCTGTGCTCTTCCTGCTTCAACTATTCCTGAATAATGTTACAATGTACAATGAGGGTGTCTATCTTTGTTTTCCCTCCTTTCTAAAACTGTCTAATCTATGAATTTAAGTCTATCTACCTGCATTAACTAGTTTAAATGCCTCCTATCTACTAAGGATGAGAGCGAATCGCTCAAGGTCCAATACAATATACAAAGGCGCTCCTTCATAAATGGCTTCATTAAAGATTTGGCGCATCAACTTCAAAAAGATTTTCAAGCAATTTATCATGTGCTCAAAAATACGTTGCGCTTACTCCACGCTCGCTTGATATTTGCGATGCTCCTGCATAAACCTCCACGCTCTTTAAATAAAGATCATAGACCAATCAGGTGTTAATCCATGGATCGATATAATTTTTAGTATCAAGGAGAATATGAACCATCATATCACTTTATGTATAGAACATATCACGACTGTTAGATTACATAACTACAAATGCATACTAAAAAAACACACTTTTACCTAAAGAAACATTAGACCAAGTTGATCTTAACTAACTCCTAAGTGTCTAAATATCTTAACATCCCCCCCTTAAGAAAATTTTTGGATAGGATTGAAGGATTTACAAATGTGACACAATAGGATAAGGAAGAAGGAATTAGAGCCTATCCCTCCTTAATGGAAACTTCTTAAACTCTTAACATAGATCAACGTTTGGAAAACTTTGCTTCTATAAGAGACTTTGTGAAAATGTCTACAACTTGATCATATGTAGGGAAAAGAAGAACTTTAAGAACATGATTATGAATGAAAATTTTGATGCAGTGCATGTGTATCTCAATGTGTTTTCTATGATGATGTTGAACTATATTTTTGGCAAACTTGATGGAAATCTAATTGTCACACCAAAGGGTGGTCAGATGCTACTGGTGGAATGTAAACTCTGAAAGGATTTATCGAAGCCACACGGATTATCAACTTGCATTAATCGCTAATCGGTACTCAACTTATACTTAAGAAAGAGAAAGAGCTTGTTGTTTCTTATAAGCCTAAGTGACATGTATAGAACCAAGACTATGAATATAATATGCAATAGACTTCCATTAGGGTCACTAACCAAATTGGAATCAGTGAAACCATCCAACATAAGAGTCCCCCCTAAACTATAATGTATCCCAAATTCAATTGTACCATAGATATACCAAATTTTCATTTTTGTTACGTTCAAATGGCTCTTATGGGGTGTTTGCATATATTGGGAAACAAGACCAACAACAAAGGAAATATCAAGATGGTTATGAGTAAAATATTAGAGGCTACCAACTAACAACCAATAAAAAGCGACATCTACTTTGGGTGTAATACAAGTGGTAGAAAGTTTGACTCCAAACTAGAAGTGAGATGGGGATGGCTTACAATCTTCCATGTGAAAGAAATGAAGAAGGTCACATTTGTACTTAGACTAGGAAAGGGAAATTCCTTCCTTGGTTTGCAATACTCAAGGCCAAGAAATTAATTAAAATAACCAAAGTCTATCATTTCAAATTTCTCCTTAAGGATTGATTTCACATGGTTTAAAAGTTTAGGGTCACTGCCAGTGAGGATAAAGTCATCAACATAAAGAACACATATTACGATATGGTTTCCTACTTTCCCAGTATAGACAATAGGGTTGGAAGGACATCTAGAAAATTTGGTGTCAAGAATAAAGCTATCCAGTTTATCATACCAAGCCCGAGGAGCTTGCTTAATACCATAGAGATATTTCTTAAGGCAACAAATAAGGTTGGAGTCATTATGATGATAGCTAGGAGACTGTTCCATGTAAATTTTTTCTTGGAAATTCTCATGCAAGAAGAAGGATTTAGAATCCATCTAATGGACCTCCTATTTATGTGAGGTAGAAAGGGATAGACCAATGAAAATGGAGTTCATTTTGGCTACATGGGAAAATGTTTCATTATATTCAATTCCTTCAACTTGAGAAAATCCTTTGGTAATTAAACAAGACTTATGTCTTTCAACACTTCCATTTGATGCATACTTAGTTATATACACCCATTTTCATTTGGCAAGTTTTCTTCCTTTCAAAAGAGGTACAACATCCCAAGTATCATTTTCCATTAAGGAATGATATTCTTCGTTCATTGTTATGACTCAATCTGGATGGCTAGAAGCTTTTGCAAATGTTTATGGATCGCGAGTCTCTAAAACTTGAGCCAAAAGAGAGGAGGATCATTACAACTGTGAACGTGTATGATGTTGATCTATAGGATCACCAACTAGATAACTAGTTGTTTCTCATATTGCATGGACCCATCTAGGAAGCAACAATGTTGGTGCAAGTTCATGTTCAATGGACCCAATTAGAGGAAGGTGAAAAATTTGAGGTGGATTTGCATCTTCAATGTCATTATTTGAAGAAGAGGCTAGATTAGGATCACTAACAAAAAATTTGGGAAGAGAATATGGCACAGACGTTGAAGATGGATCGCATGCCAAAGATGGCACAAACGTCGAATTAGGCTTGCAGTCCAAAGATGGTACAACGCTTCTAATTAGGCTTGAAAATTGAGATATTTTCATCAAAGTTAACATCTCTCCCATTACAATTTCATTGGAATGAGGTAGAAGAATTCCATGTACCCTTTGACATCTTCAAAATATTCAACAAAAATGAACTTCTCACATTTAGGCTATAAGTCTTTCCCTTTCTCATGAGGAACATGAGCCCATGTTGCACTACCAAACACACGAAAGTGGCTTACATCTAGCTTAATTTTAGTCCATGTTTCTTCTAGTGTTATATTTTTTAAATCCTTTGTGGGAGTGTGATTTACTATGTAATTGACACAATTAATGGCTTCGGCCCAATAATGAAAACTTAATCCCTTATATTGGATCATACAATTTTCCATTTCCTTTAAGGTTCGATTCTTTCTCTTAACAACACCATTTTGTTGTGGTCTATATCGAACATTATGTTGCATTTGAATTCCTTGTGTAGTGCATTAATATGTAAATATTTTGTTAACATATTTTCCTCCATTATATCTTCTAAATCTTTGTAGTTGATCCCATATTTGTTTCCACAAGGGCCTCATAGACCAAAAACATGTAAAAGCTTCACTCTTAAGATTTCAGAAATAAACCCAAATGCATATGAAGAAGTCATAAACTAAAGTTAAGAAGTACCTGCACCTAGAGAAAGAAGGAGAAGGAAGTATACCACAAAAATCACTATGAACAAGTTGTAAGGGGCTCAAGGCATGCCGAGAGGCACATTTTTCAAAAATATCCCAATGATGTTTGTTGATAACACAGTCGTCACAAACACCATCTCTGTAAGAAAAAAGAGGAAGTTTGGTCACCATATTTTGATTACATAGTTGCTACAATGAACGGTAGTTTAGATGAATAAACAACTTATGAAAAAGTTCTCTCAAATAATTTTTATGAGCAATAAAAATTGATGGAAAAGATGATGACCCAAAGTTGTCAAATTTGTGTTTTGAGGTTTCTTTGGTGGGACTAGTTATTAGAATTGCTCAGAAAATCCATAGTGGTAATCATGAGTTTCTCAATGTTTTGGATCACAAACTAGATCCATCATCAGGAAAATATGATGAACCAAAGTTGTCAAATTTGTACAACCTAGTAATATCATCGACAATTACAATTTCTAGAGCATGCTTAGGATATTTTAAATCCTTGATTACAACTTCGTGAGGTGAAAACTCTATTGGTTTACCTTCACTTGAATGAGTGATTTGAAATATTGATAGAAGGTTTCAAGAGAGACTTGGAACACCCAATACACCATTAAAATGACCATCATCTAACTAAATTGTTCTAGACCCTACAACACTAAGAAATCTATCATCACCAACAAATAGTTTTCTGGTGTTATATTCATTAAGAGCATAAAAAATAAATTTATCCTGAGCCATATGATGAGATGTTGTAGAATCAGTAAGCCACTCATTAGAAGAAGTAGATGTTGCACTGGAGGGAAAACACAAAGCAAAAAGTGCATGTCAATGAGAAGAATATTTAAAAGAAGAATAATCAAAATTGATGTTGTGCTTCCTCATTTCTACATCTAAGGCCTCCATATTTTTAAAACATTTAGACTCTAGATGACCATCTTACCTGCAAAAATTGAAGTGTGTATCAATCTTCTTACTTTTTTATTTTATTCCTTTGTCACCATTGGGAGTAGAAGCTAACTAACATGATTTGGGGCTCAAGTTTTGCTTCTTGTTGCAAGGACGTTGCTTGTCTAGATTCTTGGATTTATCCTTCTATTGAGACACTGAGGATTTGTTAGGTGTACCTGCAATGTTGATCACTCCAAGATGCAAGTGCATATCTTTATCTCTAATAAAGGAATCCCAAAAATATTCAAGAGAGGGTGGTGTGTAAGAATCCCCTAGAGTTTCTCTAGTGGAGTGACAAGTAGATACAAAAATAGAATACGCATTACCAAGATTAGAAAGAAAAACATATATACATCGATCATCCCTCATGTCTATTTTACAATCTTTGAGCAAAATTTTGAGTGTTTTGAAATTAGATAGATAATATTTAATGCAAGATAAATCATTGGGATTTAAATAAACTGATTGATTTTCAAACTGATGGGCTCAAATCTCATTGTGTTTACCAAATATGGCTTCTAGATTTTGCCAAGCTTCATATGGGTCATTAATTCCTTTAAGGTGAAACCATAAATCACTAGATATGGACATTCCAATTAATCCATGTGCTTTGTCTTTTTTACTATGCCATTTGGCTTTGTTTGCGACATTAGTGGGGGATTTTTCTTTTCCCAAGTTAATCTGGTATAATCCTTTACTTCATAGTACACCCTCGATACATGATTTCCATGAGAAATAGTTGGTACCGGTAAGACAAATATCACTTGGACTAGCCATATTAAAATATGCAGGTAATATGGCCTCAAAAGAAAAAATTTGTCTGTATTGATGGAAAGCTCTCGAAAAATTAGGCAGTTTTAAAAAAATAACACTAAAAACGAACTTTCAATGTCAAATTCGTGCCCTTTTTAAGAAAGAAATAAAAGTTAACAAAAGTGCCACATGGTAGGTAGAGGTTAGCACAAGTGGTGATGAATGTGCAATGAGGTCGCTGAGTAAAAAATGTTTTTCTTCGTTCTCTATATTTTCTTATAAACTCACATTTTACAAATAAGTTACTTATGAAGTGACCTTATTTTATAAAATAAGTGAGAATCTTTTACAATGAAGTTACTTTATAAATTAAAATTTCATGCAAAAAGTAACTTAAAAAAGAATATTAAAGTTACTTTATAGTGATTCACTTTTATAAATATAAGTCAAATGCACTTTTTGCAATAAAGTTATGTGATAACTCAAAGTTGCACGAACTTTTTCAAAAATTAACTTAATGAAAAGGACTTGAACTCAAGACCTATTATTTAATAAAATAACTTTCAACCAAATGAGATAATGCAAAATATATATCAAATGTTTTAAATGAGGGTTTTTATTTATTTATTTATTATTTTTTGAACTCTTTGCCTCCAAGTGTATGCTTACCCCCAAAGCCCTTGTTTTTGCTTGAAAAAAAACTTCAACCTAGCCGCACACAAAAACAAACGGAATTTTGAAAAGAAAAAAATCAAAACTTTAACAATATCAAGGTTATATCTCAGTTAGCTTGCCCAAAAAATGCAATTTTTCTATTTGTTTTTTATTTGTTGAGCTCGCATAAAGTGTAGAGCAAAGAGAATATGTAGAAAATAAAACACTTTCCGCTCTATTTTTTATTTGTTGAGATCATACATAGTGCACAACAAAGAGCATATTCAAACTAGAAATAATATCAAACCAAGAATATAAATATAAAAAATAAAATATTAAAATAACAAAAAAAAGGTGAAATGAAACTTTATACCTTTGGATCTGACAAAAATTGTTGTATCATGGGATTTTTTTTTTTTGAGTGAAATGAAAAGTGTTTCCAATTGAAAGAAATGCTCCAAATGCAATGGAACAACCCTCTTAGCCCATAAATGCATAGAAATAGAAGAACACATACATATTTTGATACATGCGACGACCCATGTTTAGGATCTCAATTAACAACATGAACATGTCTTCAAATGAGATTTGATACCATGTTCGACAAAATAAGTTATCCCCACATATGACAAACATCTTAAGCAACTTCTCACACAACAATATCAAATATTAGTAGACTAGTGTATTATGTGGTTAATTCCCTCAAAGAAGAAAACAGTCCATGGCCTCAACCAACAAGGCCACTTGAGGAAATATATTAATACAAAAGAAAAATTTGCACATAAGAGTTTCTCACAATCGATATTTTACAAATAACCCTCCATTCTCTTTAAATAGAGATCATCGACCAATCAATGTTAAGCCACATATCAATATAGTCTTTAGTATATAAGAGAATATTTACCATCATATCACTTTATGTATAAAACATATTGTGATAATTGGTTACATAACTACAAATGCATACTAATGAATATGAAAGAACCACACTTTTAACTAAATACATATTAGACCAAGTTGATCTTTTTTTTTTTTTACATAAACTGGGTAAAATATATATTAAAAATCTGCGAAAAAACGTAGGCAAAGAATATAGTTTTGGTTACAGAATTTGCAGAAATCAAAATGCTCCCGCCTGAATTCTCCAAGAAGGAAATGGAGATCAGGGGTGGTGCTAACTAGAACACTAAAGCCTGTTTGTGTAACGATGGTAAAAACCATGCAGAAAGTGCCTAATAACAACATGAAAAAACACTACATACATTTACATTCTGTTCTGGTCCGGTGCGGTGGAGTCTGCCTTTGTTGGAGGCCAGAGGGGTTGAGGTCTAGTTGAGTGCGCGGTCCTAGAGAGGAGGCCTCATATGAGATGTAGGTGTTCATGGAGGGAGTGGGTGATGTTGGCCCGACCGCGAATTTGAGCGCCTCTATCTGTTGTCTGAGCGCTTCACACTCATCCCTATTTCGCTGCTTCTCGCTCCTATGTTGGATGGTAATTTCTGTGATCGAGAGAACCTAGGTAGAGAGAGCCCTAAGATGTAATTGAAAAGTCTGGATAGTGCTTACCATCTCTTCATGCTCCTCCACTAGAACCATTCTTGGTGGTTGGCTGTTCATCTTGGCTAAATTCCCTTCTTTCCCCAATTAAAGAAACCATATACCATTGCGCTTACGAGGAGTAGTCTCAGCTCTCTTCTTCGTAGGAATGATCTTTCCAAACAAGTGGACCACTCTTGCTATGATATGCTCCCTCCTCTTCGTTTGATTCAAGGAACTTAAACATTTTCCCAGGATTTTCCACAAATTCGAGCCATGATCGCTTCTGATGCTGGGATCCTTCACCTCACCTGGAATTAATGCCCTGTACATTCTGGACGTCATCCTGAGCATGTTCGTCTCGCTCCAGTTTTCTCTCCCACACCCCAGAGCTGTCCAAGGTACACCGAAGAGACTTCCCAATCTTGGGGAGGGAAAGAAAGGAGGCTGCGGGTCACATACTAGGGAGGAGCGTGTGGTGAGGAGTCTAGATGTAAGGTGGGGGGGGCATGTGGAAGGGACATGTGGAGGGGGCAAGTGGAGGTGGGGGGGCATGTGGAGGTGGTATGCTAGGCCATGTGATGAGGTGAGAGGGAGGATGAGTGGGAGATGCACTATGGACGAAAGGGTGAATGGTCCAGATCCTGACCGTCACCGTGGCCCAGCCGATGTGCTGAGTGGGCTGAGGAGCTGTCTATCGGGTGCTTAGAGTAATGGGATTGGTGTGAAGAGAGAAATTCCGTTGACAACCAGAGAGCCTTGCTCGAGACCAATTGCTAGGTTCGCTTGAGAATCCGCCAAGTGATTGTTCTGTCTGAGGACGTGAAAAAGAGGGATATTGTGGAAGAGCTTGATCATTACCGTAATTATTTGAAGAATGGATTTTAAGTGTAAATTTGGGGGGTGGGACCCATTGTGAGCATGCCCTATGATTATCTTGGATTCCCCAATCACTGAAAGGGAGTGTATGTTCCTGCTTTTGGCAAGATGAAGCCCTTGATACAAAGCATAGGATTTAGCTTGATTATTTGTGGTGATGCCCATATTCCAATGGAAAGATAGCAGTTGGTTTCCTCGTGGGAAGATGATCACCCCTCCCACTCCTGCCACCCCGGGGTTTCCTTTTGAGGCTCCGTTGAAATAAAGGATTTGGTTCTGTTGCTTGTTGTGCTAGCAAAGGTAATCAGTATCTTCATGAAGCTGCCAGGTGGATCTAGAAGGAGGAGGAAGAGGAGAAGTGGGGGAAGGGGGGAGGAAAAAGGAGATGATCCAATCCGATTCGATAGTTGAGGTGGGGGTGAAAGGAAAAGATTTGAATTTGGAAAGAAAAACTTCTACAAGGAGGCCTATAGATTTTTTGGCTACTAGATCAGGGGGGGAGCAAAGGTTGGAGAAGATGATTCGGTTTCTGGCGAGCCAGATTTTCCAGCAAATGAACTTGGGTAAGGATTTGAACATGGCTTTGAAGATAGGGTTTCTGAAGGTGCCCCGATATCGGGAGGCCCAATCTGAAAAGAGTTCTCTGGGCTGGACCGACCATTTGATTCTCGGATGGAGGCTTTGAAAAGATGTTTTCCACACCGTGATAGTGAATGGGCAAAGAAGGAAGACATGCTGAGATGTTTTCGATGTCTTGCCACATAGTTCACATCTAAAGGGCCCATACATATTTCTTTTCAGTAGATTTTCTCCTGTTAGCAATTTACCATGGGCTAGAATGCAACAAAAGGAATTTACTTTGGGTGGACTATCATTGGTCCAAAGAGAATTCCACATTTTATATTTTGGGAGGAGGGTCGTTTGGGAGAGGAGTTGCAAGTACCCTTGCTTGACATAGTAATTTCTATTTCCCCAACCTCGCTGGTCTTTTAAGGTGATATGTATGGGGGTACAACCTTTTAGCAGAGTTTGTATTTGATGTGCTGCATCTTGAAGATTGCTTGGAATGTTTGACAAGTTCCATCCTATCCAGTCTCCAGTATCTGTGTTCCAGGAGGAAATGTCTGAGATATGCTTTTTTCCTTGCATATCAAGCCAATTGATGATCGGTCTTAGATGCATATGGTGCCAGAGAGGTTGCTTCCCCATGATACTATCTGCTCCTATGAGAATATTTTGTCCAATTCCAGGTATCCAGGTGAGCTGCCTTTGAATGAGAAGGATGGAGGCAGAGAGGAGATTCCCTATTGGGGATCCTCTATTCAGAGAGTGATGCTGATCTAAACACCTGAGCCTGCCCCCAACTAGATATTTTCTTTTTAAAACTTGCTTCCACCAGTCATTCCTTCCCAGAACAAGGTTCCATAGAATTGTTTCTCCCATTTCTATGTTGGTAAGCATCGGATCCTTGATGCCCAAACCTCCATTTTCCTTGGGTTGCTTTACTATGTCCCATTTTATTAGGTGGAATTTTTTCTTATCTATTTTTCTCCCTTCCCAGAGAAAATTCCGTAGAAGGCTAGAAATTGAAGACTTGACATTTTGTGGAGCCAGTAGAGAGGAGAATTGGAAGATGGGGAGAGAAGAAAGGACATATTTTATCAACACTATATTTCTTGCCAAGTTGAGCCAAAAGGCTCCCTAGTGATCCAATTTGTTTTTAATATTTTCAAGAGTTTGAGTCCAGGCTGAGTTTGGGAGAGAATTAAGACAAATAGGGATGCTGAAATATCTGATGGTTTTCCATTTTTCAATAAGAGGAAAGTGGAATACATTTGCTATTAGGTGAGCAGTTCTTAGAGGCGTGTTCCAAGTGTAAACATTTGATTTGGCACTATTTATAAGAGCTCCCGAGGCTTGTGTGAAGTTTTCCAGGGTAGTTTTGAATCTCTTGGCCATGAAAATGGAGGCTCCTCCAACAAGGAGAGTGTCATCAACAAATTGGGAGTGGTTTATTCTCTTCGCCCCTTGAGCTATTTTGATTCCTAGAATGACTTTGGAGGTTCAATATTTTTCTAGTTGTCTGCCCATAGTTTCAACCATGATTATATAAAGGAGGGGGGATAACGGATAGCCTTGTCTTAGCTCTCTGGATATTTTGAAGAAGCTTTTCGGGCGTCCATTGATCAGAGGGGCTAGCCACGGAGAGGAGATACAAGCTGAGACCCAAGCTGTGAAGCCAGGGCTAAAACCAAATTTCTTCAAAACTGCAAGCAAAAAGGATTGCCTTACCCTATCAAAGGCATTGGCCATATCAATTTTAATAATCATTACTTGGTCTCCTCTATCCCTACTAGAGTGGATTGCTTCTTGCACTATGTTGTCGATCATTTGTCTTTTTTCCACAAAGCCACTTTGGTTTGGGGAGATGAGTTTATGAAGGAGAGGTTTGATTCTATTGGATATGATTTTAGTTATGATMTTATAAGAAACATTGCAGAGGGAGATGGGTCTAAATCTGGAGAAGGAGGATGGGTTCAAATTATTTGGGATAAGAGCCAAAAAATTGGAATTTGTATTACCCCCCCAACTTTGTGGATTTCTGAACATATTGTATCATCCTCAAGAGATCTCTTTTTATTATATGACATCACTTTTGGTAAAAATGCACACTGAAACCATCTGGTCTTGAAGCTTTGTCTGGATGAAGYTGGAACAAGGCCTCATGAAGCTCTTTTTCTACAAATTTCTGATTGATCTTGTTGTTATCCTCCTRATTAACAATGCTCGGGATGTTGAGCAATAGATTCTCTTGGATGTTGATATCTGCAGTGTCGTCTTAAGTTAGAAGTCTTTCAAAGTGGAGTTTGGCTTCTTCTTGAATTTGATGGAAGTCGTCTATTTTTGTGCCATCTTCTTTTGTGATTTCCTTCACTTTGTTCCTCCAGAGCCTAGCTTTAGTTTGTCTTTGAAAGAATTTCGTATTTATGTCTCCTGAAGTTAACCAAAGGCTTCTTGATTTAAGCCTCCATGTTTCCTCTTCCTCATGGAGGACTTTTTGATATTCCATGAAGTTTTGCTGCTCTTTGAGGAGAAGTGGATGGGTGATAGGTCCCTCTTCCAACTCTATTATGTTTTCTTCCATTTCCTTAGTTATCCTATCCTTTGCTTCTTGTTCTTTTTCTTTGTTCCTCTTCACCCAGTGCTTTAGGGTCGTCTTGAATCTTTTTAATTTCTGCTCCTAAATGTAGTTTGGAGAGCCTTGAATCCAACAGTCCCAGGCATCTGAGACGATGTAAAAAAAACAGGGCGTTGAAATCCACATGGGGTTGAATCTGAAGGGGATGGGTCTATGGTTGTCAGGGGGGGAAGGGTGAGGGTGATAGGTCTGTGATCAGAACCAGTCTAGGCTAGAATGTGAGAGAAAGGTAGAAAGGAATCTTCTAGGAAGGAACTGCTTAGGAGAAATCGATCTAGATGAGAAATGATGTGCCCCGGTCTGAGTCTTCTGTTTGACCAAGTGAAGCAACCGTTAGAGGGA
>SNQJ01S0037169.1:111407-131475 GCA_010110895.2 Picea sitchensis | reverse complement strand
AGATCAAATAGTTTCATTATTCCAGCAATGTAGAGGGAGGAAAGGGAGGTGAACCCAGATAGGAAAAACATTAGGAATATCATTTTCAGGGTTAAAATCAGGAGTCCAACTATTGAGGTACATACCCGTGGAGCCCATGAAATACGGTTCACTTATGAATATGAGATCTCTATCTGCTTTGTTTTCGAAAAGAAAAGCGAAGAAGCCTCTTCTGCAAAGGAAATGCGAGAGGTTACCTTTCAGATGGGGTTTCCAGTTCTTGTCGATCCAGATATCCATAGCCCACGGTGATGGATAGATGCTCGTGAATTGTCCTATGAGTACCTATTCAACAAATTTGAGGGCGAGAGCTCTTGAGGTTCCTTGGAACTGTACCGAAGGGATCTCATCCATCTTTTTCACAAACTTTGGAGGGGTTTGTTTACTCATCTTGGGAAGCGAGGAAATTAGGAATGTGAAGGTTGCCACATATTTGGAAGAGTCGGAGGGAGAGGGATCAGGGGGCCCTGAGGCCTCTCTATGAGAGGGGGGCATGTGTGCAGAGGAAGGGAGGGCATGGCCTCATACAAAATCCAAGTTGATCTTAACTAACTCCTAAGTGTCTAAATATCATAACAATGAGGAGAGCTAACAGATTTTCACTACAAGTGTAGGATAATTATTTTGATAGAGGAGGATGGCATGAGACCGTAGTAGCTCATGTCACTTTATTACTAAAAATGCTAAAATACTCCTAAACATTTGACGAAGTCTTTAAAAATATAGAAAAATCTTTCCAGAATGATCATCAACACACATAATATAGCTTAAATTAAAAATTCATATTGTTGTTCAAAACCTAACCACTAAGAATGCATTAGTGAGGTTGATGAGGATAAAAAATCCATCACACATTATAATTAAAGTGCATTAACCCTATAATGAATAGCTTAAGGGGAATACAATGAATGGTTTTCATAAAAATAACAATGATTCAACCATATATATGCATAGAGATGGGGAGAATAACCAATACCAATATCATTAACAATGATCCAAAATGGATCCAGGAAGGCCTAAAAATCAAAGTTCTCGAAATTAGATGAAACCAACTCCATTGACTCCGACTCATTGCATTGATTCCAACCATATATATTTTTTCACAAAATGATGTCGTATGCAAAAGATATCGCGTTCTGATCGATTTCCCAAACATGCAAAAAGTCAACTGGTCAAAGTCAACATGATGTACTGGTGACGTCAACAGTACAATAGGTGACATCAACATGATGTCATGATGACATCATCATGATGATGTGGCATCATTAGGAGGTGACATGTGTCACTAAAATTTGGTGTTTTAGAGCTAAGTTGGCACTGGTACGGATTTAACATGTGGCACTGTACTGATGACACATTTTAGTCTGTACATGATGTGGCCCAATGATAGGCTGACACATGGCAGTACAAACGACAAGTGGGTTGTATGAAAGCTGATGTGGCAGGGTGACTGGGTTGTACAGATGACTGAACATGTGACTGGGTTGTACGATGGTGACGTGGAAACTGACTATGCATTGACTGTATGGTACGAATGAATCATGGGGTGACACATGGCCCAATCAGAGTGTGCCATGTGGCACCCAAGATTTAGCCAATGTTGGCTGGGTCAAAAAATTTGTTACCCGCAAGTTTTGAACACCCGACCTCCATGGGTGTCAACGGACTAAACTCCTCGAGCTAACCGAATGGGTGAATGGTTTTGTTTGTTAACTATATGGCATATATATTATATAAATTAGCGATTGCGCGTGGTAGGTTATACGCCCCGGTCGGCGGGGGCCAACCCTGATTGACCAGGAGTTAGACCAGGGGATGCCGAGATATTGGAGGGCACGTGGAGTATGGGCCGTGGCCACATGGGATGTAGCTATAAGACCAAGGCGAGATGATCGAGGCTAAGAAACAGATTGGAGCACGTAGGGCATGGCCACATGGCCTTCACATGACCACTAGCGCAGACCAGGGGCTAAGGAATAGGAGTGTGCCCAGCCCGTGGGAACATGGACCTTTCCCATATGGTCAGGAGCTCAAGAATAGGAGGTTTCACCTTGAATTTTTCCATTTGTGTGTTTTTTTACCTTATGTTATGATTTTTGTTGATAATTAGCCCGATTTTTAATGGATTTTAGCCATTATTGAGAGATCTGGAGCTAGATTTGAGGCTAGATCTTGGGAGAAAGTTGGGAGGTTAATACCAACCCCAAATATATATAAACCAAGGGTTCTTAGTATCATTAAGAGAGGTTGAGAACATGGGAATTTATCAGGAATTCGAAAGCCAAAGCCATTTTTATGCAGGGAAGCCATTGAGGAGGGGAACTTTGCGGGCCAATTTTGGGAATTACGCTCAACCGTTTTCAGTGCCGTCAGTTGTGTTGGATTCTTGAGGTCAAGAATAACACAACCAAACTAGTTTTTAATCCTTTTGACACTTTTCTGATGTACTTTTGAATAATTGAAGAGAAATAAGAAAGCCTCACCCACTGAGACAAAGGCCCAGAGACATAGGAAATCTTGTCGAACTCCGTTAACAACTTTGTCGTTCTTTGTGCTTACAATTTGATATGCATTTATTATTATGGTTGCTATAATATCTCTTTATTTTCTTCTTCTTTCATCAATTCCTAATTGGTAAATGAATTCATGCTTAAAACTTAACCAAGTCTTTAAAATATCATTTCGGATCAAGTGGTATCAGAGCAGGTTGACAATTGGTTTTTGAGTTTGCATAATTACCAGGGAAAAGATGAATAGTGGTGAAGGCAAGCTTGTAGAAGAGGATCTAGAGATTGGATCAAGAAAGAGGACTTCTCAAAGTGAGGAGAGGGCATTAGAAGAAGGCATGTCTAGAAATGAGATCGAGTTGCAAAAGACTTTATTCACCATGTTTGAGATGGTAAAGGTGTTATATGAGGATAACTTGGAACAAAAGAGGCCTTTCCAAGGGGAATCTTCTAAACAAGACAAAAGTGAAGAAGGAGAGGATCCTCCTAACCTCCTCCTTCACCTCCTTCTTCTCCATAAACTTCTTCTTCTTCAAGTACAAGTTCAAAATCCATTGCAACAAAACATTCCCATAAACATAAACATGATATGCCATTACTTAATCTTGATGCGAAATTTGAATTGCCCATGTATGATGGTGAAGTCAATGCCAATAGGCTTGATAATTGGGTTAGACAGATGGAAGTTTATTGTAGTGTGCAACAAGTCAAGGATGAGGCAACTCAAATCAAGTTGGCATCGCTTCGTCTTACAGGCACAACACTCATCTAGTGGCAGAGTAAGTTGCAAAATGGCACGCAACAAGTGGGTAATGTATTTCCACCATGGAAAGATTTTGTTTTTGCACGTAGAAAACAATTTTATCCTTTGGGTTATAAAGAGAAGAATTTATTTGAATGGAAAGGTCTTAAACTAAGAAAGGGAAAAAAAAATGCAAGAATACACACATGAATTTCGTAAGATGACATTAATGTTGAATATTACATTACATACCCAAGAAACTCTTATGAAGTATATAGGAGGTTTACCTGCACATATTCATAACACTATATTTATGTTTGGACCTAATAATCTAGATGAGGTTTGTGTTCAATAAACATACATTGAAGTAGGGAAAACAAGAGTTGGTGTATCAAGGGAATCATCTTCAAGAAAAGAAGACAAAAGAAAGGGGAATGGAAAGAAAGCAAATCCAACGACAAGAAAGGAAGAGAAGCTCTCTTGCAAGCATTGCAAGAAAGAATGGAACACTGATGACCATTGTTGGAAATTGCATCTCGAGAAGAGACCAAAGTGGTTCAAAGAGAGAAAAGGGAGGCAAACAGTTTCAACAACAACACGACCAACAAACTTGAGATATGATTCAAGTGATAAGACTAAAATCACAACAGTTTATTTGACAGGTAAAATTGGTGATGGATATGATTCTAGAAGTAAGTTGTTTCACATAAGGGTGATAATGAAACATACTAAGATAGATACATTAGTATATAGTGTGTCTCAATCTAACTTGATTTCAGAGGAAGTGGTTAAACAATTGGGATTAAACACTAAGATGCATCATAAACCTTACTCACTTAAATGGATAAACAACAATCATAAATTGCAATAACAAAGCAATGCACTTTAAAGTTTGCAATTTCATCAAAGTTTGTGGATAAGGTAACATGTGATGTGGTGCCACTGAATGTATGTGGAATGGTCTTAGGAAGTACTTATTTGTATGATCACAAAACAATCTTTTGCAGGGAACATAATCAATATCACTTAACTAAAGAAGGCAATGAATATGTTGTACATGCTCATCACTTAAAGGAAAATCAATCTCTTCAAACAATGTAACAATTAAGTAAGGAAGCTTAGGCAAGAAACACACCTCTAATTGTGCCAAATCAAGCAGTTGATCTTAAGCATGAACATGATATGACTGTAGAATGGAAGTTCAATCATACTTTGCTTCAAGATAAGCTAATGCCGTGCAAGCACATCAAACATATTAGCTCATTTGTAGTCATACTTCTGATATTATCGCTGCTAATGTTTTCAACATGGATGGTAGTGGCTTCAGTAATATGTGATATAATACAAGTGGCTAAAAATATGGTGTCAATATTCATGGTTGTTATTCAATTGATCTTGATGAGACAAGTGCACAAGACATAGTTTAAAGACAAATAAGAAGTGGGGTGGCCTATCCCGCACTTGATGACTGGTTAATACCCTTTTGGAGGACAAAAAGGTATTAGTGGGGAGGAATGATCCAAAATGGATCTAAGAAGGCCTAAAAATCAAATTTCTAGGAATCAGACGAAACTAGCACCATTGCATCCGACTCGTCCCGCTATTTCTGTCCATATATTTGTTTTTGCAAAAGGACATTGTATGCGAAATATATCACATTCTGACTGATTTCCCAAACATGCAAAAAGTCAACTGGTCAAATTCAATAGGCCGTACTTATAACATATGAAGTACGATAGGTGATGTCACCATGACATCATGATAACATCATAATGCTGATGTGGCATCACCAGGAGGTGACACATGTCAACAAAATTTGGCGTTTTCAGGTTGAGTTGGCACCAATACGAATTTGACACGTGGTACTGTATGGATGACACGTGGCAGTTCATCCATGACGTGGCTCAATGACAAATTTTACCTTATGTTATGATTTTTGTTGATAATTAGCTTGATTTTTAATGGATTTTAGCCATTATTGGGAGATATGGATCCCTATTTGAGGCAAGATCTTGGGAGGAAGTTGGGAGGTTGATACTAAACCAAAATATATATAAACCAGTGGTTCTTAGAAACATTAACATAGGTTCAGAACAAGAGAATTGTTGAGGAATTTGAAATCCAAAGCCATTTTTATGCAGTGAAGCCATTGAGGAGGGGAATTTTGCGGGCCAATTCCGGGAGCTACACTCAACCATTTTCAGTGCTGTCAGTTGTGTTGGATTTTTGAGGTCGAGCATAACACATCTAAACCAGTTTGTAATCCTTTTTCCACTTTTTTGATGTAATTTTGAAGCATTGAAGAGAAATAAGAAAGCCTAACCCACTGAGACAAAGGCACTGCGACATAGACAATCTTGTTGAACTCCGTTAACAACTTTGTTGTTATAGTTTGTTGTTCTTTGTGCTTACATTCTAATCTAAATTTATTATTATGGCTTCTATAATATCTCATTAATTTCTTCTTCTTTCATAAATTCCTAATTGGTAAATGAACTCATGCTTAAAACTTAACCAAGTCTTTAAAAGATCATTTCGGATCAAGTGGTATCAAAGCAGGTTGGTGGTTGTTTTTTGAGTTTGCATAATTACAAGGGAAAAACTGAATCATGGTGAATAAGATCTTGTAGAAGGGGATCTAGAGATTGGATCGAGAAATAGGACTTCTCAAAGTGAGGAGATGGCATCGGAAGAAGGCATGTCTCAAAATGAGATTGAGTTGCAAAAGACTTTATTCAACATGTATGAGATGGTAAAGGTATTATATGAGGATTACTTGGAATGAAGGACACATTTCCAAGGGGAATATTCTAAACAAGGCAAAAGTGAATAACGAGATAATCCTCCTAAAACTCCTCCTTCACCTTCTTCTTCTCCACCAGGTTCTTCTTTTTCAAGTACAAGTTCAATATCCATCGTAAGAAAACATTCCCATAAATATAAACATGATATGCATTTACTTAAGCTTGATGTGAGATTTTAATTTCCCATGTATGATGGTGAAGTCAATGCTGAGAGGCTTGATAACTGGGTTAGAAAGATGGAAGTTTATTGTAGTGTGCAAAAAATCAAGTATCAGGAAAATCAAATCAAGTTGGCATCGCTTCGTCTTGCAGGCACAACACTCATCCGGTGGCAGAGTAAGTTGCAAAATGGCATGCAGCGAGTGGGTAATGTATTTCCATCATGGAAAGATTTTGTTTTTGCACTTAGAAAGCAATTTTATCCTCTGGGTTATAAAGAGAAGGATTTGATTGAATGGAAAAGTCTTAAACTAAGAAAGGGACAAACAATGCAATAATACATAGATGAATTTCGTAAGATGAAATTAATGTTGAATATTCCATTACAAACCCAAGAAATTGTTATGAAGTATATAGGAGGTTTACCTACACATATTCATAACACTGTATTTATGTTTGGACCTACTAATATTGATGAGGTTTTTGTTCAAGCAACATACATTGAAGAAAGGAAAACATGAGTTGGTGTATCAGGGGTATTGTCTTCAAGAAAAGAGGACAAAATAAAAGGGAATTTCAAGAAACCAAATTCAACGACAAGAAAGGAAGAAAAGCTCTGTTGCAAGCATTGCAAGAAAGAAGGGCACGGTGATGATCATTGTTGGCAATTGCATCTCGAGAAGAGACTGAAGTGGTTCAAAGAGAGGAAAGAGAGGAAAACAATTGTAACAACAACACGACCAACATACTTGGGATATGATTCAGGTGATGAGACTAAAATCACAACAGTTGGTTTGACAGGTAAAATTGGTGAAGGATATGATTCTAGAAGTAAGTTGTTTCACATAAAGGTGATAATGAAACATACTAAGATCAATACATTGATAGATAACGGGTTTCAATCTAACTTGATTTAAGAGGAAGTGGTTAAACAATTGGGATTAAATACTAATATGCAGCATAAACCTTACTCACTTAAATGGATAAGAAACAATCATAAATTGCACATAACAAAGCAATGCACTTTTAAGTTTGCAATTTCATCAAATTTTGTGGATGAGGTAACCTGTGATGTGGTGCCACTCAATGAATGTGGAATGGTCTTAGGCAATCCTTATTTGCATGATCGTAAAGAAATCTTATACAAGGAACATAATCAATATCACTTAACTAAAGAAGGCAATGAATATGTTGTACATCCTTATCACTTAAAGGCAAATCAATCTCTTCAAACAATGGAACAATTAAGCAAGACAACTTATGCAAGCAACACACCTATAATTGTGCCAAATCAAGCAGTTGATCTTAATCATGAACATGAGATGATTGTAGAATGGAAGTTCAATCATACTTTGCTTCAAGATAAGCTAATGTCGTGCAAGCACATCAAACATATTAGATCATTTGTAGTCATATTTATGATGTTATCGCTGATAATGTTTTCAAAATGGATGGTAGTGGATTCAGTAAGATGTGAAATAGTACAAGTGGCTAACAATATGCTGTCAGTTGTCATGGTTGTTTTGAAATTGATCTTTATGAGACAGGTGCACATGACAGAGTTTAAAGACAAAGAACAAGTGGGGTGGCCTATCCCGCACTTGATGACTGGTTAATACCCTTTTGGAGGACCAAAAGGTCTTAGTGGGGAGGCATGATCCAAAATGGATTCAGGAAGGCCTAAAAATCAAAGTTCTAGGAATCAGACAAAACCAACTCCATTGCGTCCGACTCGTCACCCTGATTTCGGCCATATATTTGTTTTAACAAAAGGATGCCGTATGGAAAGATATCACGTTCTGACCGATTTCCCAAACAATCAAAAAGTCCATTGGTCAAAGTCAACATGCCGTACTGTTGAAATAAAAAATACGACAGGTGACGACAACATGACATCATGATGATGTGGGATAACCAGGAGGTGACACATGCCACTCAAATTTGGCATTTTCGAGTTGAGTTGGAACAAGTACGGATTTGACACATCGCACTGTACAAATGACGGGTGGAAATCCATACATGATGTGGCCCAATGACATGCTGACACATGGAAATACATACGAAAAATGGGCTATACAGAAGCTGATGTAGCAGGGTGACTGGGTTGTACGAAAGGTGACATGGCAGGGTGACTGGGTTGTACAAATGCTAACGTGGAAGTTGAGTGGACATGTGATTGGGTTGTACAATGGTGTTGTGGAATCTGACTATATGGTATTGACGAATCACAGGGTGACACGTGGCCCAATCAAATGGCACCACATGGAACCCCAGATTTAGCCAATGTTGGTTGGGTCAAAAAATTTGTTACCCATAAGTTTCGAACCCCCGACCTCCAYGAGTGTTAATGAACTAAAATCCTCAKGCTAACTGGATGGGTGAATGGTGTTTCTTGTTAACTATATGGCATATATAGTATATAAGTTGGCGGTTTTGCATGGTAGGGGATAAGCCCTAGTTGGCGGGGGCCAACCTTGACCGACCAGGAGMTAGACCAGGGGCTGCTCAGATATTGGAGGGTGGGTGCAGTATGGGCCATGGCCACATGGGCCATAGCCACATGACTAAGGCACGATGATCGGRRCTAAGAAATAGATTGGARCAYGTAGGGCATGGCCACATGGCCTTCACATGAACACCAGCACAGACTAGGGGCTAAGGAATAAGCCCGAGAATAGGGGGTTGTGCCCTGGATTTTTCCATTTGTGGTTTTTTTACCTTATGTTATGATTTTTGTTGATAATTAGCCTGATTGTTAATGGATTTTAGCCGTTATTGGGAGATCTGGAGCCTGATTTGAGGCTAGATATTGGGAGGAAGTTGGGAGGTTGATACCAACCCCAAATATATATAAACCAGGGTTTCTTAGCAACATTAAGAGAGGTTGAGAACATGAGAATTGTTGAGGAATTTTAAATCCAAAGCCATTTTTATGCAAAGAAGACATTGAGGAGGGGAACTTTGTGGGCCAATTCCGGGAGCTACGCTCAATTATTTTTCAGTGTTGTCAGTTGTGTTGGATTCTTGAGGTCGAGCATAACACAACTAGACAAGTTTTTAATCCTTTTGAAACTTTTTGGATGTACTTTTGAAGCATTGAAGAGAAATAAGAAATCCTCACCCACTAAGAAAAAGTCTAGAAGACGTAGGCAATCTTGCCGAACTCCATTAACAACTTTGTTGTTATGGTTTGTTGTTCTTTGTGCTTACATTATGATCTACATTTCTTATTATGGATTCTATAATATCTCATTAATTTATTCTTCTCTCATAAATTCCTAATTGGTAAATGAACTCATGCTTAAAACTTAACCAAGTCTTTAAAAGATCATTTTGGATCAAGTGGTATCAGAGCAGATTGGCAGTTGGTTTTTGAGTTTGCATAATTACAAGGGAAAAGATGAGTCATGGTGAAGGAAAGCTTGTAGAAGGGGATCCCGATATTGGATCGAGAAAGAGGACTTCTGAAAGTGAGGAGATGGCATCGAAAGAAGGCATGCCTCAGAATGAGATCGAGTTGCAAAAGACTTTATTTTCCATGTCTGAGATGGTAAAGGTCTTATATGAGGATTACTTGGAACGGAAGAGGCCTTTCCAAGGGGAATATTCTAAACAAGACAAAAGTGAAGAAGGAGAGGATCCTCCTAAAGCTCCTCCTTCACCTCCTTATTCTCCATCAACTTCTTCTTCTTCAAGTACAAGTTCAAAATCCATCGCAAGAAAACATTCCCATAAACATAAACATGATATGCCTTTACTTAAGCTTGATGTCAAATTTGAATTTCCCATGTATGATGGTGAAGTCAATTATAAGAGGCTTGATAACTAGTTCAGACAGATGGAAGTTTATTGTAGTGTGCAAAAAATCAAGTATGAAGAAACTCAAATCAAGTTGGCATCGCTTCATCTTGCAGGCGCAACACTCATATGGTGGCAGAGTAAGTTGCAAAATGGAACACAACAAGTGTGTAATGTATTTCCATCATGGAAAGATTTTGTTTTAGCACTTAGAAATAAATTTTATCCTTTGGGTTATAAAGAGAAGGATTTAATTGAATGGAAAGGTCTTAAACTAAGAAAGGGACAAACAATGAAAGAATACACAGATGAATTTTGTAAGATGGCATTAATGTTGAATATTCCATTACATACACAAGAAACTCTTATGAAGTATTTATGAGGTTTACCTAAACATATTCGTAACACTGTATTTATGTTTGGACCTACTAATATTGATGAGGTTGTTGTTCAAGCAACATACATTGAAGAAGGGAAAACATGAGTTGGTGTATCAGGGGAATCGTCTTCAAGAAAAGAGGACAAAATAAAGGGGAATGGAAAGAAAGCAAATTCAACGACAAGAAAGGAAGATAATCTCTCTTGCAAGCATTGCAAGAAATAAGGGCATGATGATGACCATTGCTAGAAATTGTATCCCGAGAAGAGATCGAAGTGGTTCAAAGAGAGGAAAGAGAGGCAAACAATTGCAACAACAACACAACCAATAGACTTGGGATATGATTAAGGTGATGAGACTAAAATCACAACAGTTGGTTTGACATGTAAAATTGGTGATGGATATGATTCTAGAAGTAATTTGTTTCACATAAAAGTGATAATTAAACATACTAAGATAGATACATTTATAGATAGTGGGTCTCAATCTAACTTGATTTCAGAGGACGTGGTTAAACAATTGGGATTAAACACTAAGATGTATCATAAACCCTACTCACTTAAATGTATACACAACAATCATAAATTGCATATAAAAAATCAATGCGCTTTAAAGTTTGCAATTTCATCAAAGCTTGTGGATGAGGTAACTTGTGATGTGGTGCCACTCAATGAATGTGGAATGGTCTTAGGCAGTCCTTATTTGCATGATCACAAATCAATATTCTACAGGGAACATAATCAATATCACTTAACTAAAGAAGGCAAAGAATATGTTGTACATGCTCATGACTTAAAGAAAAATCAATCTCTTCAAACAATGGAACAATTAAGGAAGGCATCTTATGCAAGAAACACACCTATAATTGTGCCAAATCAAGCAGTTGATCTTAAGCATGAACATGAGATGATTGTAGAATGGAAGTTCAATCATACTTTGCTTCAATATAAGCTAATGTCGTGCAAGCACATCAAACATATTAGCTCATTTGTAGTCATATTTATGATGTTATCACTGATAATGTTTTCAAAATGGATGGTAGTGGCTTCAGTAAGATGTGAAAGAGTTCAAGTGGCTAACAATATGTTATCAGTTGTCATGGTTGTTTTGCAATTGATCTTGATGAGATAGGTGCACATAAAATAGTTTAAAGACAAAGAAAAAGTGGGGTGACCTATCCCGCACTTGATGACTGGTTAATACCCTTTTGGAGGACCAAAAGGTCTTAGTGGGGAAGCATGATCCAAAATGGATCTAGGAAGGACTAAAAATAAAAGTTCTAGGAATCATAAAAAACCAACGCCATTGCATCTGGCTCGTCGCGTTGATTCTGACCATATATGTTTTTTCGCAAAAGGGCGCCATATGCGAAAGATATCACGTTGTGACCGATTTCCAAAACAAGCAAAAAGTTGATTGGTCAAAGTCAACAGACCGTACTTCTGACATGAGTTGTACAATAGGTGACATCAACATGATGTCATGATGCTAACGTGGAATCACTAAGAGGTGACACGTGTCACTCAAATTTGTCATTTTTTGGTCGAGTTGGCACCAGTGCGGATTTGACACGTGGCACTGTACGAATGACACATGCCAGTCCGTACATGATTTGGCCCAATGACAGGTTGACATGTGGTAGTACAGACAACAACTGTGCTATACAAAAGATGACATGGCAGGGTGATTGGGCTATAGGGAAGGTGACATGGCAGGGTGACTGGATTGTACGGATGCTGACATGGAAGCTGACTAGACATGTGACTGGGTTGTACGAAGGTGATGTGGAAGTTGATTATATGGTACAGATGAATCATAGAGCGACACGAGGCCCAATCATATGGTGCCACGTGGCACCCCATATTTATCTAATGTTGGATGGGTCAAAACATTTGTTACCTGCAAGTTTTGAACCCTCGACCTCCACAGGCGCTAACAGACTAAACTCCTCGGGCTAACCAAATGGGTGAATAGTGTTTCTTGGTAACTATATGGCATATATAGTATATAAGTTGGCGGTTGCGTGTGGTAGGGGATAAGCCCCAGTCGGCGGGGGATAGCCCCGACCGACCAGGAGCTAGACCAGGGGCTGCCGAGATATTGGAGGGATCGTGGAGTATGGGCCATGGCCACATGGGCCATAGCCACAGAACCAAGGTGCGATGATTGGGGATAAGAAACAGATTGGAGCACATAGGGTGTGGTCACATGGCCTTCACATGACCACCAACGCATACCAGAGGCTAAGGAATAAGAGCGCACCCAGCCCATGGGCACATGGACTTGTCCCATATGGAAAGAAGCTCGGGAATAGGGGGTTTCACCCTGTATTTTTCCATTTGTGCATTTTTTTACCTTATGTTATGATTTTTTTTTATAATTAGCCTAATTTTTAATGGGTTTTAGCCATTATTGGGAGATTTGTGGCCCGATTTGAGGCCAGATATTGGGAGGAAGTTAGGAGGTTGATACCAACCCCATAAATATATAAACCAGGGGTTCCTAGTAGCATTAAGAGAGGTTGAGAACATGAGAATTGTTGAGGAATTTGAAATCCAAAGCCATTTTTATGCAGAGAAGCCATTGAGGAGGGGAAATTTGCAGGCCAATTCCGGGATCTATGCTCAACCATTTTCAGTGCCGTCAGTTGTATTGGATTCTTGAGGTTGAGAAGAACACAACTAGACTAGTTTCTAATCCTTTTAAAACTTTTCTGATTTAATTTTGAAGCATTGAAGAGAAATAAGAAAGCCTCACCCACTATGACAAAGGCCTAGAGACGTAGGCAATCTTGCCGAACTCCGTTAACAACTTTGTTGTTATGGTTTTTTGTTCTTTGTGCTTACATTCTGATCTACATTTCTTATTATGACTGCTATAATATCTCATTAATTTATTCTTATTTCATCAATTCCTAATTGGTAAATGAACTCATGCTTAAAAGCTAACCAAGTCTTTAAAACATCATTTCGAATCAAGTGGATTCAGAGAAGGTTGACAGTTCATTTTTTAGTTTGCATAATTATGAGGGGAAAGATGAATTGTGGTGAAGGAAATATTGTAGAAGGGGATACAGAGATTGGATCGAGAAAGAGGACTTCTCACTGTGAGGAGATGGCATCGGAAGAAGGCATATATCATAATGAGATTGAGTTGCAAAAGACTTTATTCTCCATGTCTAAGATGGTAAAGGTATTTTATGAGGATTACTTGGAACGAAAGAGGCCTTTCCAAGGGGAATATTCTAAACAAGACAAAAGTGAAGAATGAGAGGATCCTCCTAAACCTCCTCCTTCTTCTCCATCAACTTCTTTTTCTTCAATTACAAGTTCAAAATCTATTGCAAGAAGACATTCCCATAAACATAAACATGATATGCCCTTACTTAAGCTTGATGTGAAATTTGAATTGCCCATGTATGATGGTGAATTCAATGCTGAGAGGCTTGATAACTGGGTCAAACAGATGGAAGATTAATGTAGTGTGAAACAAATCAAGGATGAAGAAACTCAAATCAAGTTGGCATCGCTTCGTCTTGTAGGCACAACACTCATCTGGTGGCAGAGTAAGTTGCAAAATGGAACGCAACAAGTGGGTAATGTATTTCCATCATGGAAAGATTTTGTTTTTGCACATAGAAAGTAATTTTATCCTTTGGGTTATAAAGAGAAGGATTTAATTGGATGGAAAGGTCTTAAACTAAGAAAGGGACAATTAGTACAAGAATACACAGATGAATTTCGTAAGATGGCATTAACGTTGAATATTCCATTACATACACAAGAAAATCTTATGAAGTAGATAGGAGGTTTACCTGCACATATTCGTAACACCATATTTATGTTTGGACCTACTAATCTTGATGAGGTTTTTGTTCAAGCAACATACATTGAAGAAGGGAAAACAAGAGTTGGTGTATCAGGGGAATCTTCTTCAAGAAAAGAGGACAAAATAAAGGGGAATGGAAAGAAAGAAAATTCAATGACAATAAAGGAAGAGAAGGTCTATTGCAAGCATTGCAAGAAATAAGGGCACGATGATGACCATTGTTGGCAATTGCATCCCGAGAAGAGACCGAAGTGGTTCAAAGAGAGGAAAGGGAGGCAAACAGTTGCAAAAACAACACAACCAACAAAATTGGGATATGATTTAGGTGATGAGACTAAAATCACAACAGTTGGTTTGAAAGGTAAAATTGGTGATGTATATGATTCTAGAAGTAAGTTGTTTCAGATAAAGGTGATAATGAAACATACTAAGATTGATACATTGATAGATAGTGGGTCTTAATATAACTTGATTTTAGAGGAAGTGGTTAAACAATTGGGATTAAACACTAAGATGCATAAAAAACCTTACTCACTTAAATGGATAAGCAACATTCGTAAATTGCACATAACAAACCAAGCACTTTAAAGTTTGCAATTTCATCAAAGTTTGTGGATGCGGTAACTTGTGATGTGGTGCCACTCAATGAATGTGGAATGGTCTTAGGCAATCCTTATTTGTATGATTGCAAAGAAATCATCTACATGGAACAAAATAGATATCACTTAACTAAAGAAGGCAATGAATCTGTTGTACACGCTCATCACTTAAAGGCAAATCAATATCTTCAAACAATGGAACAATTAAGGAAACTTATGCAAGAAACACACCTATAATTGTGCCAAATCAAGCAGTTGATATTAAGAATGAACATGAGATGATTGTAGAATGGAATTTCAATCATACTTTGCTTCAAGATAAGATAATGTCGTGCAAGCACATCAAACTTATTAGCTCATTTGTAGTCATATTTTTGATGTTATCGCTGCTATTGTTTTCAACATGGATGGTAGTGGCTTCAGTAAGATGTGAAAGAGTACAAGTGGCTAACAATATGCTGTCAGTTCTCATGGTTGTTTTGCAATTGATATTGATGAGACAGGTGCACGAGATAGAGTTTAAAGACAAAGAACAAGTGGGGTGGCCTATCCCACACTTGATGACTGGTTAATACCCTTTTCGAGGACCAAAAGGTCTTAGTGGGGAGGAATGATCCAAAATGGATCCAGGGAGGCCTAAAAATTAAAGTTCTTGGAATCTGACGAAACCAACGCCATTGCGTCCAGCTCGTCACACTGATTTCGATCATTTATTTGTTTTCACAAAAGGATGTCATATGCAAAAGATATCACATTTTGACTGATTTCCCAAACATGCAAAAAGTCATCTGGTCAAAGTAAACATGTCATACTGGTGACGTCAACAGTTCAATAGGTGAAGTCAACATGATGTCATCATGTTGATGTGGCATCACTAGGAGGTGACACGTGTCACTCAAATTTGGCAGTTTTTGGCTGAGTTGGGACTAGTACGGATTTGACACGTGGCACTGTACGAATGACACGTGGTAGTCCATACATGACATAGCCCAATGGAAGGATGACACATGGCAGTACGAACGCCATTTGATCTGTATGGAAGCTGACCTGACAAGGTTAATGGATTTTATGGAATCTGACGTGGCAGGGTGACTAGGCTGTATGGATGCTAACATGGCAGCTGACTGGATAGGTGACTTGGCTATACGGTGGTGACCTGGTAGTTTTCTATGCACTAACTGTATGGTACAGATGAATCACGAGGCAACACGTGGCCCAATGAGAGGGCACCACATGGCACCCCATATTTATCAAATGTTGGATGGGTAAAAATAAAATTTACCCACAAGTTTCGAACCCCCAACCTCCATGGGTGCCAACGGATTAAACTCCCTGGGATAACTGGATGGAAGAATGGTTTTTATTTTTAACTATATGGCATATATAATATATAAGTTGACATTTGCGCGTGGTAGGGGATAAGCCCCGGTCGGCGGGGGCCAGCCCTGACCGGCCTGGAGCTAGACCAGGGGCTGCCGAGATATTGGAGGGTGCGTGGAGTATGGGTCGTAGCCACATGACCAAGGTGCAATGACTGGGGCTAAAAAAAATATTGGAGTTCTTAGGGCATAGCCACATGGCCTTCACATGACCACCGACACAGACCAGGGATAAGGAATAAGAGTGCACCCAGCTTGTGGGCATATGGACTTGTCCCATATGGCCAGAAGCCCGAGAATAGGGGGTTGCGCCCTACATTTTTCCATTTGTGGGTTTTTTACCTTATGTTATGATTTTTGTTGATAATTAGCCTGATTTTTAATGGAGTTTAGCCATTATTGGAATATCTGAAGCCCGATTTGAGGCTAGATCTTGGGAGGAAGTTGGGAGGTTGATACCAACCCAAAATATATATAAACCAGGGGTTCTTAGCAACATTAAGAGAGTTTCATAACATGAGAATTGTTGAGGAATTTGAAAGCTAAAGCCATTTTTATGCAGGGAAGCCATTGCAGAGGGGAACTTTGTGGGCCAATTCTGGGAGCTTTGCTCAATCATTTTCAGTTCCGTCAATTGTGTTGGATTCTTGAGGTTGAGAAGAACACAACCGAACTATTTTGTAATCATTTTGACACTTTTTTGATGTAATTTTTAAGCATTGAAGAAAAATAATAAAGCCTCACCCACTGAGACAAAGGCCCGAAGACATAGGCAATCTTGTCAAACTCCATTAACAAATTTGTTGTTATGGTTTTTTTTTCTTTGTGCTTACATTTTGATATGCATTTCTTATTATGGATACTACAATATCTCATTAATTTCTTCTTCTTTCATCAATTCCTAATTGGTAAATGAAATCATGCTTAAAACTTAACGAAGTCTTTAAAAGATCATTTCAGATCAAACAACATATCTAGTTTTACCTAATTTTTTTATATAAACATTTGTTCATACCACACTATTTATCCACACGGGGAAAAATCTTACATTGAATACTTTAAATGTGTAGTAGGTTTAGCTCTCATTTAATTTTTAGGGATCATACAAATATAAAATAATTTCTTGCATCTATGAACTTTTAACACCTATATTTATCCATTGGAATGCTTGGCATAAAAATTGTATACAAGCTTCTATTTGTATTCCATTGAGTTTTGATCTAGGTTTTTTTCTTTGGATTCCATTCCTTCCCACCAATCAATATATTTCTTATGCGTTATCCTTTCAAACCTGAGAGATAGTGTAAGATATTATTATAGAACCTATTGGGATCATATAAGGTCTTTTGACATACTACTCCTTTAGAATTTGTGGGATGAATGTGCATGCTTAATTTCCCCCCCCTCCTTTGTGGGATATGTTATGTGGGAATGCATGTTTGAACAATAAACAATAGAATAATGTACTATTAGATACATCGTGTTTTATGTCTTGTAATAGTTTCTATGAAATTAAAATATGTCCTCCTCCAATGTGATAACCCACATTGGTTATCAAGGAGCATGAATCAAGGATCAAATACATCATCTTTGCACACACCAATGTTGAATCAAGAATAAAATACAATTGATAATTATTATGTACTTTATCATACTTCAAATCACTCATACAATATCTATGGAATAACTCAAATAATAAGTCCATACATAAACTATTATAGTATTAAAATAATAATATCAATTTGAATAATTGAGAAAGGCATATCGGTTAAATTAAATAACCAAAAGACAAAGGAATTTTTATAACATTTTATTTTTGGAATGGAATAAATTAACATCCCGATTTGGTCATGTCACGATGAGGATTATCATAGAAAATACAAAAATCTCATATTCACATCAATGGAAAATCCCTATGAGAGAAGGACGAGCTCTGGGAATGGCATCTAGGGTTTACAATCATATTTATTTCTCCCCCTTCGTTGGTTCCAACAACAAAAAACTAGAAATTGTTGTCAAGATTGACCTTGGGACCTCCAATGTTCAAACTTCTTCTAAGGCTACATTGGGTAATAAATCAAGGCCATGCCCCAGTTCCATTGATCACCTAGGAGTGCTCATCACAAGTGCAGAGGAAATGGCTCTAGAAAACATCATTGAAGGAATCTTGATGATGAAATATATTGACAAGGAAGAGGTGAAATGAAGCACAAGTAAAAAAAAAACTAGATAGTTTCTTGTAAGATCTATCAAAGAGCCCTTGTTTTTGGGTTGTATCAAAGAAATGAGGAGGATTAATAAAACACATGAAATATTATGTTGTCATATGCACGTTTCCATAAAAATCAAACCTAAAATGGTTGGTAAGGAAGCATTGGAAGGTCAAAGGAGCAGTGGATTTGAATCTAGGGAGGAAGGATTCTTCACATCTCATTGATTTATGTAGCATTATCACTTTTGTCTCTTCTTGTCACTTTTATTTGTCCGATGAATCAACATTTCTTGATCCTATGTCTCTATCAAGTTGTGGGGTCTAATCTCCTTTATCTCAATTAGGCCCTGGAGGTCTCCTCTCCTTTGTATCTATCGAGATGTGGGGGTCAAATATGCTCTTCTCTATATTTATGTGCACAAAAGAAACAAGAGTGAGGAGTTGTGTGAAAAATGAAAAATAACACACACACACACACACACACACATTTCATATTATATATAGCATATATCATATTTAATATACTATTGTCAGTTTCTAATGATGTCAACGATGACAATCATGACAATGATGATGATGATGATGATGAAAATGACAATGATGAGGATGAGGATGATAGTGATAGATGTTGGCTTAAGGGTTGTTGACAACTATCCTAGGATTTGCAGTGGAAACCAGTCGAATTTGAACCTAGCTCTCTCCTTGGTAATCTGAACCAGTGATTGATTCAACTAGATTTTTTTTTTTTAGTGTGTGTATGTGTTTTATTGTAGTTTATTGTTGCAAGTGGCATGGAGAATATGAGGTGCATTCMAAAAATATGGGGTTTTCAAGAGAATTTCATGATCATCATCATCATCGTTGTCATCATGCCATCATTGTCATTGTCATTAACAAACTATAATACACATTGTAAGTGAAGATGACAATATCATAGCCACACCACCCTTCCCTTCATTATGGGTCAAATAAAAATTAGCTTTGTTATGATCATGAAGCCAACAAACTTAACCTATTATAAACAAACAATATGTAAATCCTTGCACATTTGGCACACTCTTCTAATAATGCCTTTATGGTTGGGTCAGAGAGATCCCTAAATTTCCGTAGGAGTACTTTTATTCCAAATGGGAAAGGGAAATACCCAGCATGTCGCCTTCTCCATCGTCAATATCGATCCATCATCTTGATACAAAGTTGTAAAGGAATTATCTAATTTGGTTAATAGAGGAGAGAAAAATTGATCTAAATTTCTAGGTGTCCATGGAGGAGCCTCACCCTCATATAATTTCTCTACAATGTTAGAGTATAAAAAATGAATCGATGTCTAAGCATGTCAGTGAACCCCATTACAAGTTTGTGAACTATGAGGACCATCTTGGGTGATGTTAGGATTATAAGGCATATATTGTTATAGGATTTTTCTACCAAGGTTGAGGAAACAAGGTAAGAGGTTGTCTAAGGTATTATACCTACTGTTCACCCTTTTCTTGTCACAATAGTCCATCCATTGGGAGTTGAAGGGACTTGAGGTAGAAGGTTAATTAGATTTTTCTTGACTATTAATAGACACTCCTTAGTCCAATGCTCAAGGGGATTTGACGATGAAGGCATTGGACACA
>SNQJ01S0037169.1:64508-111397 GCA_010110895.2 Picea sitchensis | reverse complement strand
ATTTTGTCACTTCTCTTTATTATTTAAATAATCCACCTTGACTTTGTCACTTTACTTTATCATGTAAATAATGATTTCTTCTTTTAGGTCACTTTGACTTCTTTGACCTTGGGGGCTTCAAGCCTTCATGTGGGGGTCCTTCATCTTCGCAAGGCCATAACTCTCAAACCATGAGGAGTTATGTGACATTTCACATATCACCGGAAATGACATGACAAGCACTATCCATCTAGGATAGTTTCACGGACAATTTCCTTGATCTTCATCTTATTATTCCACATACAAGAATGGGTCCTCCAACCATTCTTCTAGGACAACTCAATCTGCAAAGCGTCTTTCCATGAGGGATTTCACCATAAGGGGACCACTTTGGAGTTCATCCATTTGTGCATCTTATCAATCACGATAAGACAATAATGAGAGCATGGGTCCTCCAACCATTCTTCTAGGATAACTCAAACTGCAAAGCGTCTTCCCGTGAGGGATTTCACCATAAGGGGACCACTTTGGAGTTCATCCATTTGTGCACCTTATCAATCATGATAAGACAATAATGAGTCATCTATACATTTTTCCAACAATGCATCATATACCAATGAGACCACATCGATCCATGTTCATCATGTATCAATGACAACTCATTGATCCATCTTCATCAAGGAAAATACATATTACATTACATCAATCATCAATCAATCAATCCGTTGGCATCAATCAATCACTTGACATCAATCAATCAAACCATTGACATCAATGACAACATGATCCAACGTAAGGTACATATTGAACATGATTATTTCTCTCACTAGTTGATGTCAAATTTATCTCCCACTTGAATGCCAATGGAATCCTTCATATCACCTTGAAGGTTAACTTAATGGATAAAGATCCTCTTATTAGATTGTACATAGACAAAAGCCTTTTTTAGGCTCATGATAAATAGATTTCGAAGGGGTTGAGGGTTGGGCCCATCTTTATAAATACTATGAATATGTTGACAGACACATTTTACAACCCAATATGGTATTTCCATTAATAAGTGAGTATAACACTAATATCAAATCGATGCTTAACTTTTAAAATAAAACTATTTTTTTTTATTTTTCAAAAAATGAATAGAATTTCCAAAAGTTAAAACCATCCAAGAGATATACACATGGAAGTATTAGCCTTGAAATAATAAAATGACCACAATCACATTCCCATAGATTGTATATTCATTAAGTTTTTCTGTGCCCAAACGAATGGCATAATTGAAATCACTTGAGGAAATCATTCACCATTTTATTGTTTCTTCGAGTTTGGCAAGGGAAAATAAAAAATCGAAACTTGAATTACTTAGTAATTAGTTTTCCAATGTGTGGGAAAATAAGGAGCAAACTCCTTTGTATTGAAATTGAAAATCTTTGTATTGAAATTGAAAATCTTTGCATGTATAATAATCATTAACTACACATAATGATTCATATGGTTCCTTGAGCATCTAATTGCAATACCAGGTAATAACCTATGGCTCCAAATAAGAATTCATGTCAAGGGATAAAAATAAATAGTTCCAATTAAATACCCTTTATCCAATCTATGTTTTTGATTAATGATCCCACATATCACTAGAGACATGAAATCCTCTCCTTGAAAATATTTTACCCACATTATTTGGGAGGACACAAATTTGACATTTTGTATATAGTGTTGTCCAAATTGTCATTATGCTACAAGATCCCCTCCATTTCTAGAGTCATTAAAAGTCTCAATTAATCTTTCGTTCTAATATCCAATTAAGCTACCAGGAGATCCATTGAGCTTGCCATATTATTTTTAGGTTAAACCAAAGTGAAAGTTATAAAGATCCTGAAAGAAAACGTTCAAATGCACTACTTATTTTCCATGCAGGTGTATTGTTTCGCTTCCTTCTTTTACTATAGTGACATATTAATATAATGGAATTTTGTTGCAAATTAATTCTTTCAATATTCTCCTCTCCTCATGGAATTTTTCAATGACATAACCCTATAATGGAATATAGTTTTAATATAAATATTTACTAGAAAATTTCATAGTGATTTTTTAAAAGAAACTTATAACAAAGAATTGCAAACACAAAAGACTATAAGGAGGAGAACATAAACCTACTCAAATGGAAAATTAATAATTTGAGCCCATGCCTATCATTTCAATAGGATCACACTTGTATTACAGTTTATAAATCTTTGTGATAATAACATTCAAGAGTTATATAGGGGTTTTGGTCTAGGTATTTTAGTGGGTAGGAGTTATACATATTATTAGAGGTTAGAGGTTATCTCAAGGGATATAGTAGTTACAAATTAAATTTTTTGGGTTATCGAGGTTATATTAGGGATTGGTGATTACATGAATTATATTAGGGATTATAGGTGAAGGGAGTTATAAGGTTTAATAGTTATGGGTCATAGGTGATAACGATTATAGGGGTTATAACAATCGTGTGTTAGGGATTATATGTACTATAGGTTATATGTGTTAGTGGTTGGTTATATCATGGAGAATTAAAATAGTTATAAGTATTAGGATTTATGTAGTGGTAAAGGTTATTCATATTAAGAGTTAAGAGTTAGAGGATATAGGTGTTGATGTTTAATATTAGGGATTATAAAGAATTTTTGTTAAAAAAGTTACATTATAAGGGTTATGAGATTGGGGATATAAGTGTTATGAGTTAAGGGTAAATTCTTAGGGATTATATAAGTTAGGTGTGGGGGTATATGAGTTAACCATTATGAGTAAGGATAAATTCTTAGGGATTATATAAGTTAGGTGTGGGGGGTATATGAGTTAGGTGTTAGGTGATATGGTTTATAAGGGTTAGAAATTAATGTTTAGTGGATAGGAGTCAAAGGTTATAAGGATCAAGTTTATAGGTTTATATGGGTTTTAATGGTAATTCAGGTGGTAAATAGGGTAATAAGTGTTAGGGGATATAGAATTTAAGGGTTAGGGATATAGATGTGTTATAATGATTAAAGGTTATATGTATTAGTAATCATAGGGATTATTATATGGGTTTTGAAAAATAGGTGTAAGAGTTTAACTGGTAGAGATTATTAGTATCAACGGTTAAAGATTTAGGGGTTTTAGGAATTAGAGGTTAAAGTTTAGGGGTAATAAAAATTGAGGGTTACATTGGTTAGGAATTAAAAAAGTTAGATTTTGTGGATATGTGTATTATGAGTTAACAATCAAGTATTAACAATTATATAAGTTAAGTGTTAGTGGTTATATGAGTTAAATGCTAGTTAATACAGATTATAGGGGCTATAAATTAAGTTTGAATGAGATTATGTGTTAAGTGTTCCAAGGGGCCAAAAATAAATTCCACAAACATCGATTAATCAGTGTTAGGTATATAGAGAGACATTAAATTGTTATTATGGGAACTTAACATAAATTGAGAGATGTATTAAATATATCTTAACTGATGTTATTATTCTAACATATGATAAGCAATGTTTATCGAGGGAATTAAAAAGAAAGACAATTATCACTCATGTTCACAGATTTTCAATGTTAAATTTGTTTTTTTTTTGTGAAACATTGATTGGAAAATCGTATTTGACACCAAATGTAGTGGTGCATTAGTAAATTCTAATTGTGTTTCTTTAAGTTAAGGGGACCCACCATAAACTTGGAAATAAATATCTAATAGAAAAAAATATTTAAGTCCTTTCAATCAAGAAAAATGAATTGACCATCCAAAAAAGACGAGCATCACCAAAATTCTAATCAAGTAAACCTAATGAATCCATCCAATTAAGAAATGGGAAATGGATTTCTAGAAAGGGACTGTACTTTAAAAACCCAATTGAGAAAATCTGATGAGAAAAAAACATGTAACTTCCTTATTGAACCTAAAAAATCGGCCATGTAAAATAGAAAGGAGCCTATTTGGAAACTAGAACAAAAGTAGGTAAATATTTGGGAAATTTCCCATGCAAACTAGAATTCCAATGGGGGATAAAAAATATACTTTGTATTCTTAAAGTGAAAAATTAAAACTAAAACCATTAAGTTTAAAGTTTACACCCCCCATTTGAGTATTTTTCCACTAAGTCACAAATCCCATTAAATCTCATACAAAGAAGATATAATTCATATACACTTGACTATAAAGAAGATATAATTCATATACACTCGACAATTCAAATTTGATTAAGATGTACAAAACTAGCCTAGTTCCTATCTTTTTAATTGTAATGAAGTTTATTTTTGAAAAAAAGACATTTATATGGTTAATTTTATCTTTTATAATTTCAACCAAAATAAGGCCTCCAAAGCTAATTTAACCATTTTTGCTAAGTGCTCATGTGATTCCCAAGTTACCCAAAACTTTGAAAGAAAAGAAGAAGTATTGAGGATTTGATAAATATGAAAGAGACATAAAAATCCCTAACAATTGAGAAGGAATACCATTATAACCACTATGTCAAGAGAACTAAATGAGACTATAAGGAGCTTAAAATATTAGATCCATAGGTATAAGGTAAAAACTGATTGCATTCTACAAATACAAGAAGAATACTAGCTAATCAATAGTTAAAACATGAATCACCTCTCAAATATTCAAATTCAAATCATGCATGTGATAGGAGGAGGATGCTTTGCCAACAAAAGATCAAAGTGGAATTCCTCTTCAACAATAGACTCTTCATCAGGAAGATCCCCCTCCATTGATCAAACAACTTCCTTCGACTCAAGTGGAGAATTTTCTTCTGTTAAAAGAAGGGATAAGAGAAAGAGGCCTCATGTGTATAAATACTTCTATAAATGGAACCCACTTGCCTTTGATGTAGATACCAAGATCGAAAAAGAGGTTGAGGTATGGTTTTTTAACATGAAAAATACTCCAATTTGAATGATTCTTGAGAAACATAAAGTCCAAAGTGATGATTTGCAACTTGACTATATGTGCATCCACATAGTGGGACAATCAGAGAAAGCTAAAGAAGTTCCATGAAAAGGAATTGCCATGGTCCAAGTTCAAGAGGTAATTTAGGCATAAGTACTTATCTGAACAATAATATCGGTAAAATTTCTAATTTTACAATTTGTGGTAGGGATAGACAATACTTGGTGAATATGAGGAGGAGTTACCTATCAATTAGGTTTATCTTGGGTGGTTGGGAGGAATGATTGTTATCCTCCCCACCCAAGTTCAATTCCCGTAAGTGACATGTTAAGATATTAACGAGTATATTGTTTTAATTGATTCGAGCCCTATTGTTGAATGGCCTTGTGCCCTAACGATTCTAGGGTATACCCTACTTCATATTGAGTCTGCATCCCTTTGTCCCTCAAGTCTGAACGCAATGTTCATCCCCCAAGATCTTTCCCTATTGTTGAGAGAACCTCATTGACTCTCTCCTATGAGATTGCCTTTGGTGGAGGATTGTGAAAATTGCCCCCAGTCGGATTAGATCCGAACTGGGGGTTGTGAAAATTGCCCCCAACCGGATTGGATCCAGGTTGGGGGTTGCCCAAAGTGTAAGAATGACCTCCTCTAGGTGGGAAACCAGAGGATTGAAGTGGATTCGTCATGCCAAAAGTATTGGTCATAATCGACGTTGAGGGGGTAGGGATGTAGGACAAAAGTTGTCCACCAACTGGGTTGTTCCATCCATCCGTAGAAGGATTAGACTCGGGGTTAAGAATAGGGATACTTCCTACATTAGGATTCGTTTGGGGAATATGAGAACCACCAAATGGGAAAGGAGTGTAAGGAGGTGTAGTGCCCCCAAGTCCAAAGCTAGCGTTAGGGCCAACAACTGGGATGGTAATAAAAAATTGTGAAGTGAAGTTAGACATACCATAAGAAAATGGAATAGAAGCCATAGGTATGGACTGGATATTGTAACTCGGTGAGTGTCTGAAACCCCCAAAAGGGTTTGAGGCAAGCGATGAAGCATTAACTATAGGCCGAGCCATAGTTACAGTATAAGCCTCCGACCCTAGAATTGTAGTGGTTGTAGGAGTCGAAGGGGTGAGATTAATTATAGTGGGTATGAGATTTGAAGAACTCCCAGTGTTCTGAAGATTGGATTCAGTACTCATCATTGTGGAACCACAAGTCTGAAAGGTAGATGTGTGTGTACCACGCATGTTAACTCTATGCCTTTTAGAAGGCAAGAACTCAAAAATCGGTGGTAACTGTAACAACTGACGGGACCAACGAGGAAGTTGGTCTGACTCCACGATGACTTATGACTCTACACAATAAAAATATATCCTAAGGCCAACTAGTAGTCAAAGAGCATACCAAAAATTCAAACGACCAATATGCATGCAAACGGGCTAAAGTGGTTGAGTGGCCTCCCTCACTAAAGAAGGTATGTCTCGTCCAAGAGGGACCTGAGACTCCCCGCTAAATTTTGGAGGTAACATAATTAGTTATAGGGGCCCTCGTGGGATTAACAACCAATCGGTTAGATCCCCCCAGAGAGGTAATCCTCCATAAATCCCGTGTGTTGTCTGACCTCTATCTGACCCGGGGTACAAGCAGAATAACCCCTACAAGTAACCTATGAGATACCTAAGTCAAGAAACTAATAAACCACTGTATAACCGATGCACATGTGAGTAATCGTAATTCTGGATCACTGTATGGGCAGGGTATCAAAGCCCAAAACCTTGAAATCACCACCTCTCACAGAGGTATGGGTACTAGCAAGATTTCCAAATATGAATAAATCCACAAAAATATCTTTGACGCTAGGTGAGTATCCAGGGGTTATCCCTTCAACTAACTTTGCGCGACCTCATGATTAACTCCGGTGTGAGCAGAGCCTCCTGATATTTCCAATTATACACTGGACTTCTCAACTCCCTGTCTCAGACACATATGTTGATTTAATTGCCTTGGAGAAGTTTACTCACAAAAATCCTATTCCAAGGCACTAAATCGTAGACTAGTTTGTGCACCCTAAAAATAAAATTGTGACTAATCAATTTTAGTTTAAAGCGTAAATTTTATTGGTCGTGATTACTCAAAAGGGTATGGAAGCGAAACTCATGATGTTATGAATCTGCAAGAAAATGAATATGAATATAATGCAAAGTCTATCTTTAACTTTTCAATGAATGATATATTAATAAAAACGGTGCAATTTTCAATTTCAACTCTGCAATTCAGAAGTAAAATGCAATCTTTCGCTAAATGAACTAAGTTAATGATAAAGGTTCAGAGACAAAAATGCTAACCAATGAAAAATACCTATTTTTTGTATTTTCAATATATTAAAGAGAAAATGCATGGACTGTAAAACAACCTGATATATAAATTCTACTGTGTATAAATGAAATAACTCAAGCAGAATACCAAGCAGCCAAGCAAACAACCCAGGTTTCAAGGACAAACAAGGATGAAAAGCAAGGATGATTTCATCCAACTGGTTCTTTACCACTCCACTTCTGGGTTATTTATATTGTATTTTGGCCATCGCAGATACTCCTCTGATCTCACACATTAGGGGGCATCTGTTATAGAGAGATTTGCCTCACCATTGCTATCTTGCATAGAGGGCCTTTTTCCATTTCCCTATGCAGACTTGTCATCCCTTTTTTGATGAATCCAGAGCCAAAAATATACATTTTTCCACATATACGCTCCCTATCAGCTATGCAATATGTGTATACGCGGGCTGCTCCACTACAACCCACGTACATCGGGATTTGTTCCAGAAAATAAAAAAATGAAGTCGGGTTCCCATGTCACGATAGGAGATCTCTGATCCTTGGCCTTCCATATACTGGAAACATTCTGACTCGTCCCTTCGGTTGCATTCTGAAGGCTATAAAATCACAATTCCGAGCTATGGAAAAGAGGAGAAAGAATTCAACTTTGAGAGCATAGTTACTCTGGAGAAATTACTTCATATTGAGTCTACATCCCTTTGTCCCTCAAGTCTGAACACAGTGTTCAACCCCCAAGCTCTTTCCCTATTGTTGAGAGAACCTCATTGACTATCTCCTATGAGCTTGCCTTTGGTGGAGGATTGAAGTGGTGGAGGCCCAGTTGGAAGGAACTTGGTTTCTTGGTTTCGAACCATGCCGACATAGAAGTCTGTAATGTTGCCACTTTTGTTGATCAATTATTAATAAAAATACTCATTTCCCGTCCTATTGGTATATTAAGTGGTGGAGGCCTCACTGGAGTTGAACTTGGTTTCTTGTTTCAACCATACACATAGAAGTCTCACAGAATGTTGACACTTTGTTGATCAATTATTAATAAAAAATACTCATTTCCCGTCCTATAGATATCTTGAAAATATATGATTAATAAACATTACAAACACACCCATGGATAATGTTTATTAATGGATTATGCTATCTAATGTGCTAACCCCTTTATATCATCACTATATACCTCTTACTGTTTCAATTGCTAAGACTTATTGCAAGTATAAAGCTTTGGATCGAAGTGCTCAACGGTGGAACATCATCAAAAGTTGGATCGAGGTAGGCCTCTTTCTTATCTTGCACAATAGTTTATATAGCATATGTTGGAATTGAGTTGATTTTTGCAGTCATACCTGTATGTTGTGGTTTACCCTTGGCCATAGAGAGTTTTTCCATCGTAACATACCCTGGGTACCATCCTTGAAATAAGTGGAAGTACTTAGGAATTTTTCTTGGGCAATGTAACCTAGAAAAAAATGAGGAGTTATTAGAGCTAATAAAGTGTGTATCTAGATACAATCAAAATTATACACTGAAATAAACAAATTCATTAGTGGTTAATTTTTTCCCATTGAAACTAATTAAACATAATTGGTCCAAAGACATTAGTTGAAGTAATTAATAAGGAAAATAACTATGAGGAGAAAGCAGAAGGTAAAAAAACATGTGTAAGAAAATGAAGGAAAATGTTAAAGAAAAGGAAGACATGCAAGAGAGGGGATACAAGATTTTATCTTTTCACCATAGGAAACATGTGCAATTTTCTCATGATAAGTGTTGAAATTTCCTATAAATTAGTCACCGATGTTATTTCCAATAATTTTATTTTAACCAAATATTGCACTTGTTGATATAAAAGTCGAAATCATGCAATTAACCTACAACTAAGTTATAAATTAGAAAATTTACAACAAAAGCATACATAGAACAAAGAAAAAAATACATATGAACACTAGAAATACCCTGGAAACCACAGTGTGGGGAAAAAAAACTAAGAGGGGGATTTATTATGGTATTTCAAGAGAAATTACAGCAGCGGAAAAATAGAAATTTCTTACAAAAATTTCTAGGAACCTTCCTCTCTTCTTCTCATCTAAATTGGCCCAACAAATGTGTTGTACGACCCAGCTACAACACGCCCAGTACGAACCAACAATTACAATAGGTGTACGACCTATCTACGACCTGCACAATTTCAGCCCAGTACAACCTGCACTAAGGTTGGTTGGTATGGCATGTGTTCGACCTAGATGGTTGAAGTAATTTGGCCTGCTACTCCTTGCAGAAAATGCCCAGAAAGTGGTCTTCTAAAGGTTGTTTTATTTTGCATGAGTTCGACCTCCCTTTTCTGTCCAGAATGGTTCAGAACTAACCTCCACTAGTGGCTCCAAACTATCCCAGAACTCTCCCTCAGCCTCAGGTACTAGCTCACTACCTTCTCTAGCTCAAGCACCCCTCTTGATCTCACTTGTTCAACCTCACAAATGAGAATGTTGTGTCCTCTCACCCTCAACCCCTTTTTTTATTTGATCCTCAACCACCTTTTCTGCCTTGATATGTGTGCCAATGCAGCCTCCAAGGCCCCGAGGAGGTGCACCCCCCCTTGGTTGCACCCCATAGTCCACTCACAAGTCCATGGTGTGTGCCCTACTAAGATTGGGCCCCACAATCCACTCAAGAACAAATTTTTGTTTCTTTCCTAAGTTAAACTTAGGCTAAGATAATAAGGGTAATGCTGACTTTTTAATGTGTCCATTAACTAGCCTATGACACATAAGCATAGTTGAGACTGTGAGATTTTATTTACTTTTACAGAGAAATTAGGTTTACCAGTATATTTAGATATTATTTCACATTATCATTTATATCATGTAATGAAAATAGGAGCAACAGTAACAAACACAAGAAGACACAAGAATTTATCATGGGAAAACCCCAAATGGGGGAAAAACCCAACCAACCTTTCTTAGAGAGATTATGTCCAAACAAGTCCAACCATGAACCGAAAGATAAACCCTAGCACAATGGCTCGCTAAATATACAACCAGAAATGCCACCCCAACTATAGCAACAACACCATACAAGAGTATCACACCTCTACTAAGGATAACACATAAGAGAGAGTTAACACAAAGACTGAACAACAAAAACCTTCTACTACTGCAATTGCTATGTCACCTTCCTCAGACTTGCGCCTTCCTTTTCTATGGATGAGAGAGTGTGTGAGTGTATCAAATGATCCAAGGCGCCTTGTATTTATATTCTTCTTGTCCTCCTTACTCGATCGACTTCTCCTTTGGGATGGTGTCACTTGATTATTCTTTATTCTTCTGGGTCGATTTCTCTTCTGGGGTATTTCCACATTTGTTCAATGGTTCTCTTGCTTCTGGAATATTCTTCTCATCTAAGAAATATTTTCTAGGAGGGAAAGTTCCTCCTGCAGATACCAAACATCAACACTCCCTCTTAGCTAGAGAGGTATCTTTCATGATGTCTTCTTTTGGCAGCCCACTGACTACTTTGCAATCAAATAGTAGCACACAACTAATACCATTCCATCGGTAGCTCAAATCCTCCATCAAAATATCCAGGACTATTCTACAATCATCCAGTAGCACACAACTACCCATATTGTCCAGTAGTACACACCTATTTCCATAGTTCTCCTGAATATGCTGTGATGTTCCTTCTTCTTTTTTTGCAGTCTTATTCACACCCATCCACCTCAAATGGTATGGGAAAAACTTCCTCCATAGCCCCAATCACACCTAGCCACCTTTCATGGCTTAGTAAATGTTATCTCATGGTCCAATACCATGATCCAAGTCTTATTCGCACCTAGCCACCTCGCATGGCATAGGTAAGACTTGCCATAAGTATTATTCACACCTAGCCACCTCGCATGGCATAGGAAAGACTTGTACTAGGATGTGATGTTTCTACTCCTCCATTAGTCTTATTCTCACCTACCCATCTCACATGGTGTAGGAAAGACTATGAACATAGCCCCATTCACACCTAGCCACCTCACATGGTGTAGGAAGGGCTATGCTACAAGTCTTAATCACACCTAGCCACTTCACATGGTGTAGGAAAGACTTGATACATATATTATTCACACCTAGCCACATCAAATGGCATAAGAAATATATGTACCCGACTATACATTACTCCCTTAGTCACCTCACATGACTAATCTGGGAAACCTTTGGCCAAAGGGGAAATCTAGCTGGAGGAGAAACACCAAGCCTCCCCATGAACAAGGGTGAACATTCTACATCACGTCAAGCTTGTCTATGAAATACTCACATTTCACTCTAGACACAGGCTTGGTGAGAATGTTCATTGTCTGCTCATCAATGGATATGTAATGGAGCTCCACAACTCCTCTCTACACCATGTCTCAGATGTAGTGGTATTTGATCTCTATATGCTTCGACTTGTCATGAAAAACATGATTCTCTAATAACTTCACACAACTTTGATTATCACAATGTATCGAGGTTGGTTTCAATTCTAGATCAAATAACCCTATAAGCAACTTCTGGAGCCACACTGCTTCACGACTTGCAACATTGGCTGCAATATACTCTTACTGAGTGCCACTGACATTTTATTCCTGCTCAACCATGAGATCATGCTTGATCCCAAACTGAAGCAACACCCTGAAGTTATTTTCTGGTCCACTGCACTCCCTGCCCAATTAGAGTTTGTATAACCCTACAACTTCATTTCTCCATCCGAGACATATCTCAATCCATATCCAATCATACCATGTACACACCTCAACACATGTTCCATTTACATCCAATGTACATGTCTGGGTTCAACCGTGTACTAACTCAAATCATTCACTGCAAAACATATGCTCAACTTGATGTTAATGAGGTACATGAAGGATCTGATCAACTATATGTACATCGTGGGATCCACCAAATATGAATATGAATCACTCAAGAGATTCAGATTCTTTATCATAGGAGTGTCCATGGACATGTAGTCCATCATCCCGAATATCTACAGTATCTCAGCAATGTATTTTCCTTGGCTAAGGAATATATCATCTGGACTATGCCACACCTCAAATCCCAAGAAATAGTGCATTGGAACTAGATCCTTCATCTCGAACTCTGAGGTGAGCTCCCTCTTACACCTAACTATGAGATTCTCATCTCCTATTAGAAACATGTCATCCACATATAGTAACAAGATCAACATGAAACCATTCTCAACATTGTAGTAAAGGTTGGGATCCACATCACTCTTGGTAAACCCCAAGCTTATCAGATAGCTCAATATTACATATGGGCAGAAAAACCGATGCTGTACTCCGACAGTACCAATAAAATCGTCCGTACTATCAGATTTTATTGCAATTTTGGTATTTTTTTAAAAATTGTCTAACGTTCATCGACTATTTGACAAGGGACATACACGTCGGATAAACGACGGTAATGTCTCTTTCCTCGGATATCCGATGTCCCGAGGCACGGTCACATATTTGATGGTTGACCAGGTCAAATATCCCCTTACCAAGGTTTGACAAAGTCAATATTTTTGAATGTTAATCAACGTCTCTCTAGTCATCAATTATCAGAAGTCTGACAAAAAAAGGATATATAATTCAAAAAATTCAAAAAATTAGATACATTCGACATTGTTGTTATACTAGCGACGGTTTGCAAAGGTTATTATATATAGGGGATAATTTTTGGTCAGAATAGAAAAAGCTTTTATTTTTTTAACTGCATTACAAATAGTTAAACTATTATGTTGATTTTTGAATATAATCATCACTGCAAGTTTTGTAAGGAAAAATGTCACATAACATTCCTCTAGGAGGACAAGGAGACGCAAGATGTGCATTGGAGGCTTTGGGTGATCGAAAAATGTTACTTCCCTTGTAAAAGTGCTAGGGTTATAATAGAAGGATACTTTTAATAAAAATAGCTAAAAACATTGTACAAAGTATGGACACCTTGAAGGCGGGCATGAATATCGTCCCTTGGTAAGTTCTTCATTATATGTCTTTATATTGCAACTTGTTTTTGTAAACGTTTATATGTTAAATGTAGAAGAAAAATAATGAATTATTTTTTATTTATGGATATATTCTATATAAATAACAAATTGAGAGTAAGTTAAGAATAGAAGAAGTGGAGATAAGATGTATATTTTAATTAGGGTTTAGGGTAGGGTTTATTGGTTAATGGGTTTAAGGTTTAGGGGTACATGGTGTAAGGGGTTAATATTTTAGTGGTTTAAGAGTTAATAAGGACATTAAGGCTTAGTGGTTAAGGGGTTAGGGTTTAAGGTAGGTTTAGGGGGTTTAGGTCCTATCGGATTTAGAGGTTAATGGATTTTTAGGGAGTAAGGGTTAGGGGTTTAAGGTTAGGGATTAAAGGGTTAGGCCAGGTTAGGGGTTAATAGTTTAGGGGCTTAGGGGGATAGGGGTTAGTGGTTAAGGGTTTATGGGTTAGTGGTTCAAAACTTAGGGGTTCAAGGCTTAGGGGTTAGAGGGAATGGGGTTAAGGTGTTAAGGATTAGGGGGATAAGGTTTGAGGGGTTAGGGGATAGGGATTAAAGGGTTAGGGGTTAATGGTTTAGAGTTTAGGGTTGGGTTATGGGTTAGGGATCATAGGGTTATATAAGTTGATCTCAACCCCCTATAAACCATCATCTCCAAGTTGTGGGAAAGTTTCCATTGACTTAAAAGTTGTGGTCACCAAGTGAAATCAAGGAAGAATATGACATCATGATGAAGGTGAAATAAGAATAGGTTGTTTTTGTTGGTTGTGACTATATATCTCACAAAGTGTCTCTCTTTCTACATGTAAATAAAAATAACATTTTTCCTATATTTGTTCAACATATTCATAAACATATTGATAAATTTCACAAGTTTCATCATTTCTTTGTTGTCTTTGTTTCTTCCTCTCACCTAAGGTGATTGCTCCATATAGAATACCAACTCCTAAGTACCCCTAACCGTTGGATGACCAATAACCTGTTAACGCCTAATCCATTAGCCCTTGACCCCTTATAAAACCCTAAATCATTAAGTACCCCAATCCTTGACCCCTAATACTCCCTCAGCTCTCAACCCCATACTCCTAAGCTCTCAACCCCTTATAAATTAAATTGTGATCTCCAAGTTGGGCCTAGGGAAGTTGTCATCCACTTAACACTTGTGGTATCCAAGTGATATCAAGAAATAATATGAAATAATGATGAATATGGAATAAGAATATTATGTTGTTTTTGTTGGCTGTGAATATATATCTCACAAAGTGTCTCTCTTTCTACATGTCAAGATAAGTGTCTATCTTTGTATTTGGTGTCTTTGTTTGCCTATATTATATTAATTTGTCAGTGTTTATATTGTTTTAATATTTGTTATATACACTAATATTACTTGATTGTTTGTAATGATAAAGGAACGATGCCCTAGTGCACTTTTCGTGGAGGAAGATGTGGCTGTAGTACAAGCACATGTTCAGAAACATGGAGAAAATATTGAAGATCAAGTTAATGATCCTATGGAAGAAGATGATGATTCTAATAACACAGTTGAAGAAGATGGGACAAATATAATGATCCAGGAGACATTTAATAATGTTGGAATGGATGATGATGATGATCAACTTGATGGTGTTTTTGATATACATGTACTGAGAAGGAAACACAGTCTCTTTATGAAAGCCCCAAAACAAGTCTTATCTATGCTATATTGTTGTTGGTGAAATTAAAGGTTATGAATCATGGGTTGGGTTGTCAAACACTTGTGTCAAACAATTCCTAAGGTAAGTAATATATTTTGTCACATTTAGTACATGATGATAAAGGTTTTATTTTTTCCTCTATTTTTATTGTTTGTTGATCATCTATTAAATTTGGATGCAATATGTACGATTACTATTCTTTACATTAACGAGTAATGATTTTTTATGTGGTAGATTGTTAGGTGAATTTTTGTTACCACCGTCAAATGTTTTATGTCGCACATACCAAGATTTACATGCCATTATGAAAGATATTGGAATGGAGTATCAAGCTATTCATGCATGTCCAGATGATCATATTTTGTATTATGGATAACATGCATCAAAAGAAGAATGCCTGAAATGTCAAATTATTAGATATCGAACCGATCAAGTAAAAAAAAGGTGCCTCACAAAGTTCTTCATTATATTCCCATAATTCCATGTTTGCGGTGATTGTTCAGGTGCAAAAGCATAGCACAGTTTATGAATTACCATGCAAAGAACATAAGTAAAGATGGTGTTTTTTGAATGCCTGCAGAAGTATATGCATTTAAGAAGATAGAGGAAATATGTCCACTTTTTAAAGTTGAACCTCGTAATCTTAGGATTTCATTGGAAGTTGACGGTGTCAATCCATTTGGAGAGCTCAGATCTACTTACTCGGTGTGGCCTGTTTTTGTTATAAAAAATAACATTCCTTCATGGATGTCAATAAAGAGGAAGCACACAATGTTGGCAATGATTGTTTCAGGTATTTGTTTAAAAAAATTTCTTTTAACACGGTAACATATTCTTTGTCTTGCTCATTTCATAATTATGTCTTATATATTTACTCATATATGTTCAATTATGTCTTATAATTATGTTTGATATTTTTTTACTTACTCATATATGTAGTAAGTATCTATTGTATGTTCAACCTATTAGGTAAGTACCAAGTCAAAGATATGAATGTATATATCGAGCCTCTTATCGACGAGTTACTAGAGCTATGGAAGGACATCACTATGTATGATATCTCTAGACCAGTATGTGCGCACATGAAATTTCAAATCCATGCAATGCTTGTATGGAAAATTCACGATGCCTGCTATGGGGAAAATCCCCCTAATCTAGGTCTAGCGACTAGGCAGAGCCTTGGCACCTTAAAAGACAAAAAAGATTATGTTTTACCCAAAACAAACACAACCTTACAATAATTAAGGGAAGAGAAAGAAGATTGAAATGTGTACCTTAAGTCCTTACGACTGTTTTCGATCCCTTATGGTTGTTGTCCATTCCAATATTGTAGTCCTCCTCCCAAAGCTGGCCTGAAACAATGTTGCAGAACAAACTATGACATCATATGCTTAATTATCAATATTATATAAAGGGTTAGTTATTCATGAACAAATTCATAAACGCAAACACATAGACATAAAGATCCAAGACAAAAGGTTTAATCTTTTATTAATAACAAAATTGGAAGTTACAACCTGAATTTTTCTGGCACTGCTCCATGAACCTTGCTTGGGTTCCTCTACTTTGTCTCCAAGTGCACTATTCCCAGTATACTATCCTCACCACCAACATGCCAATATAAGGGAAAAGTATGGATGGTATAAGGAGGATGGATGGTATGGAATGTTGAGGATGAAACTTAGAGAAGAATGTAGAAGGCTTGAAATATAAGGGAGAAAATTTGGTAGAGTTCTCTTGCCTCTTTTTTGATATATCCAAATGACCCTCCTAGGGCCCTTTTAATATGAGAAAATGATGGTTAATTCGTTGTCATAAGCGATACAAGAGGTAAAATGGTTTCAAAACCTAAGATATCCCATAAAATCCACCGTAAAGTGCGCGCCTTCTTTTAGTCTAGCGTATGTACGCGAGATTTTAGGCATGTAACTAGCGTATGTACGCGCTCTGCCTAGGCATTAGGGCACATATGCCATACATTTTTTTTTTTTTGAAAATAACTCTAGCAAAAAGGGTTGGTAGATGTGTGAATGAGTATGCCAACATAAAAAATGCATAGTAGTGGCATTTTGAGTTATAACAGATGCCCCCTAATGTGTGAGGTCAGAAGAGAAACTAATGGCTGAAATACTATAAAACATATTTAATAAAGTTGGAAAGCATTGGATTCGAGTAAACCCAAGCGAGTATCTGTGAGCGCGTCCTCTGCAATAATATAATAATAATCACCGAGACGGGAATTCCCATGCTCGGGACAAGCTAAGCATGGTTGTGAATCAAGTACACTCCATATCCATGCCATATATATAGTACTCATGGATACATGTCCAATGTGTATGCCAATATAAAGTGTATCTGCGAATAATACACAAGGGATCTACATCTCAAAATTATCGAAATATATACAATGTTATATGGATCTTCAGGAGGCATTAATGCATGTGGTTGGAGATGATAACTTCATAAATCGAGAAATAACTTCAAGATATTCAAAAATTAGGTAGGAGTATAATAGGAGTATAAGACTCACTTGTTATGAACATAAATATACATATACCATAGATATTCATAACATAATAAAATGTTATGAACATAAATATAAATATACCATAGATATTCATAACATAATAATTAATAAATAATAATTATTAATAATGAAAGGTCATGTCTCAAAGGACATGACTATTGGTAAAGGGCACCCCTGCGTGGGTATATAAGCAGGCCCTCATTCTCAATTGTAATCATCTTAATATCTTATATATTACTATTCATTCTTATTACATATATATTTGTCCATATGGATTTGATTACTATATTCCAGATATTTTGGATTATTTGTGCATGATGAACTTTGTTTGTCTCATTTGGTATCAGAGCAAGTTCTGATCCGGCCCTTGGCCGCACTTTATTCAAACCTTGTTTGAGCTGGCTTTTAGCCAACCCATTCATTTCAGAGCTTCTCTGACTCTAAGGTATTTGACCATAACTGGGCCCTTGGCCATCTACATTCCAAAATTCTATTTTTTCAAAGAAAAAAAGAGAAAAAATATATATAAATAAATAAAAAAATAAAAAAATATATATATAAATAAATAAAAAAGATTTTTTTTATTTAGAACCAAAAAATATATATATTAAAAACAATATTATATAAAGAATTTATATTATATCAAAAAATAGAATAAAGACCAAAAAAAAACCCTCCCGCTCACACCCAACACACACTCCTCAATTAGTCAGCTAAAGGCATGGTGTCCTCTATTAACAAAATCTCTCATCATGTATAAAAAATATATATATAAAATAAATAAAAAGATTTTATTTTATTTAGAACCAAAAAATATATATATTAAAAATATTATTATATAAAATTTATATTATATCAAAATAGAATAAAGAGACCAAAAAGCCTCGGCTCACACCCAACACACACTCCCTCGTGAAACCCTCACAGTTTCCCTTTTTCTCCCATTCCCTATAACCTGCCCCACCCAATCCATGACCCACCTCAACCAAGGAAATTACACTCAGCGCATCCCCACACGCCCAAGTGGCCGCCCCACACACTGCAAATCCTAATCCCCCTAGAGCCAGCCTCCGTCCACACTACTCCACGAAACCCCACACCCCCATAGCCCCCATAGACCTTTCCTTGACACCCATCGCGACAACCCCCACACCCCATGCCTTGGGCCATTTCCAAATATGTGAAAGGGATAGAGTGAGAAGTATTGGCGTGACATTTAGTTGCTGCCAATCAGCGGAGTTAAATACAATGCCGATTATCCGAGAGTCGCCCTCGAGCAAAAAAAATAAATTCATACAGAAAAGCACATAATACAGTCGCGCGGAGTTAGGGTTTCAAGTTCATATAACTATTCAATCGAGTTGTCATTGCTACTCGTGGGAAAAGAGAGTTTGAAATTGCCCAACAGTTGGGTGTTAAACTAACTGCCATTATTATATATGAAGTGTTTTCTTGTCAATACATAAAAAACGAAGAAATTTTTCGTCACCATTAAAACCGCCATTCATACATAGTCTTTCCCTTTTGGAAATACATCGATGTTACCCGTCCATTATATCAAATAGTTACAATTTTCTCAAAGTAATAGTTGCTAGCTATTGCCACTCGAAGAGAAGAATTAAAGATATTGGAATTATTTCAAGTTAGAGACATAAATCAAAGGACTGGGAAGTCGCAACCTCTTCAAGTACTCGATGGTTTACCATTACTCGTTCGGATTATATTAAATCCAATCCTCATGAAAAAATATTACAAGGGCTAAAAATGAAATATATATAGTGAAGGTTTTAAAAGGTAAAAGGGGGTTATAAGACGTGTGAAGGACAAGTTTTTTTCCAGATGAGAGAAATTAACTTCAGGAAACCCATTCCAGATACTTTCCCACATAGTGGATGATATGGGGAGTGGAAAGCGGCGACCCAGGGACTCATAGCCAGAGCTTGAACGTGACCTCTCCCAAAGCTGGGAGAAACGTCGCTATCTGCAATGAGCTATCCTTAGGACTTTCCGATAGAAATTTTCGATTTATATTAGAGATATAAATCATTTACAATCATTGTATCCAGTCTAGCTCAAACAACCATTACAATTCGTCCCGAAGACTTGACCCGGGTTTGACCTCGAGAACTCCTCCCAACACTTGGAGAAAGGTGCTTGTCTCACCAGTCGCGGTGTGAAGGACAAGTTTAAAACACAAACTATTCCCTAATTCAATTCAAGGGGGTATAAATGAAATTGGAAATATTAAAAATACTTCCAAGGTAAAGAAACGCTACTGCGATTGGAAAAGTAAAGTCAATTCCCAAATAACATATTATAAGAAGATCCTTAAGATTATTAAGGAAACATATTATATTAAAAAGGGTCCTACTATAAAATACAAAGGAGAAATAAAATAAAGTTTATATATATATAAACTTTATTTCACTATATATATATATATATTTTTTTTGGGTGAAAAAGAGAGTATTTTTATATAAGATATTTAGTTATAAAGTGAAAGGAGTATAAGGAAAATAATCAAATTTCCTAAGAATTCATATTGATGAAAAAGGGTTTTTAGTCCCCATTAAAGTAAAAGTTATAAAGGTCAAAACAAATAAATAAATAAATTATTATTCCATTACTAAGTCAAAACGGAAGGAGGAAGATTCACCCCTACGTATAAAAAAATATGTGGATCCCTTATTAAAAGTTAATGGGATTATTTAGGAAAAGAATATCAACATCGCTATTTGCACAACCGCTAGGAAAAATCACATTAACATTGACCTAGCAAACCAATTAATAATTTTAGAACCAAATATAATTGAAAATGTGCGATGTCTTTAGGTAGGAAATATGACATTAAGAACCTACAACTATCTATGAGCGATTACAAATTCACAGCTAAATTCAATGTCTTATCAATCTATCAAGACAGTGTTGATATAATTCTAGGGTCAATTTGGGTAGATACATTAGGTACTTTTATTTTCAACACAAGGAGAAAATTTTTAACATTTTCTTATAAGAAGAAGAAATTCACATTACAAGATGCTACAATGAAGTCAATTTGGAAGCTCCATCATCGGAAGACCTAAAGGGACATATTAGAAGTGATCCTTCCAGGATAACCATAAGTCAATACAAAGGATTTACAAGATCGACAAGAAGATGTGACAAAATCATCATTGAAAAGATGAAGAGATTTCCCGCCTAAGAAATCATAATAAAAACTGCTTGCAAAAATCACGAAGTCCAGGGAGAAGAAGCGGTGTTTTCAAAAGTTTGAACAAGAAAATTAAGGTCTCAAAGAGAAATTAACAAAAGAAAGCTCCTGCCTAAGGAACATTAATCAAAAGTTACTAGAACAAATAAAAGCAAAGGATGAAAGAAGGAGAATCTAGAATTAAAAATAAAAGATGACAAAATTCGAGGAAGATAAAGAAGAACTTTACGATTAAAGCGACATAATCAAGATTTACTAACACAAATTAAAATGCTTAAGCATGATAAGAAGTCTTTACAAAGAGGAGCTAGATCTAGAAACATCATTAGTCGATAAAGAGACAATGAGTGAACCTATGGAACTAAAGAAGTTGTTAGATGTAAAAGTCTCAATTATGGATAAAGGGAATTAATATAGAACCAATCAACCTTATAACCCAAAAGGATATTGCATCCAATTGATGTAAGAGGTCTTCAAATGTTGAAGAAGAAACAATCCAAGGCCATGAAGAAAATTCAATTCCAAAGTTAATCAACAAAAAGCTACAAGTATATGAAGTAAGGATTGAGTTACAAGGATGCCTTATCGACATACTAATCACAAAAATCGATACTTTAGCCAATCCTTGTATCAACAGAACAAATGACCAGTATGTTGAAGAATATTACTTCAGCTACAGTGATGCTCAAAATAGAAGTTACCATGGGATTCGAAATACATCAAATTCCTTCCAAGGAACCCTATAAACTCCCCATGCAAAAGATCGAATTATGATGGGTAGACTCCTTTACAATCGCAGTTCTACTCAATGCTTAGAAATCCTATAGGTCTCAGAGTCCTCAGCGATTACTAACTTTAGATATTGAGAGAATCGTAGCTGACAATGAGTACAAGCTAGGCATAGAGAGATAAGTCTTCCATAAAGTATGCTTTGAGGACAAAGCATTTTTTTTTAAGGGGAAGGCAATGTTATGAACATAAATGTATACATATAAGGACAAAGCATTTTTAAGGGGAAGGCAATGTTATGAACATAAATATACATATATCATAGATATTCATAACATAATAATTAATAAATAATAATTATTAATAATGAAAGGTCATGTCTCAAAGGACATGACTATTGGTAAAGGGAACCTCTGCGTGGGTATATAAGCAGGCCCTCATTCTCAATTGTAATCATCTTAATATCTTATATCTTACTATTCATTCTTATTACATATATATTTGTCCATATGGATTTGATTACTATATTCCATATATTTTGGATTATTTGTGCGTGACGAACTTTGTTCGTCTCATCACTACTATGAGGTCTTTGACACACCGTCATGGAAATACTGGAGGACCTTGAACATCAGGCACATAACTTCATTGGTTCTGAATGTGAATTTGACAGGACTCTCAGGATGGCCGACTCATGAATGTCAAGAGACTTATCACAAAATGGATGACTCAGGTTGAAAGATTCCCCTTGGACAAGAACATGATATATTAAAATACTCAGGCAACATGTTATTGACTTAAGTCTGTGGCACAAGAGGCACCACAAACTCTCCATGTGTTTGGAAGAGTAACCAAACGGAGGAGGAAACATCTCTATGTAATGATAACAACTTCCTAAGGACATACTAGATCCCAATGCTTGTAGAAAAAATGGAAGGATATGATCTGTCCAAGGGTGACTAGATTGCTGCCAATAAAAGAGAATGTTTCCTCGTCTGCTCTTTTTGGAATATTTGATTTTTTTTGTCTTTTTCACGTATTTACCGAGCTTGAAAAAGAATAAAAGAATGCTACGTTACAAAGGAGGAATGAGTGTCGTGGGGAAGAAAAATGGTTCCAAGCGCATGGAACATACTGATGCTCAGTGCAAGGAGACATGTGCAGGATAAGGAAACTTGAGAAAATTCCTCCATGGGTCAAGGTGTCATATCACAAGGGAAAAAATGCTACAAGGCTTGCACCTAATGAATGATCTAAAGGTTTAGTAATAGAAAAATGAAGACAACATTAGGAAATATGCAAGGATGAGAAATGCGATGTGATTACGGTGTGACACAACGAGACTCCTTCCATGTAAACTTTTACGATCCCAAAGATGGTAAGCTCGACGGTTTTTCACTTTTAGAGAGTCTAGAAAACACTAAAAGAAGACTCCAGAGTGATATTTTTCGTAAGGTTAGTCTCCAGGGCCCAAAAAAGAATAAAATCATACCAAGGAGAACTCTTTTGGTCACTAGGGCCAGAGTATTCATTTTTAGTACTTAGTCCAGTCGGTTTGGAAAAAGGTTAAACTTATACCGAAAGGACGTCTCTTCAAAACTATTTTAACGAGTGTGACAGAGACAAGATCACTCGGCTATCTTTTCAATTTTAAGGAGTCTGAAAAGAGATTAACTATGGACTCACTCGTCCTTTTTTGTAATTTAGTCCCCTAAGCCTGAAAAAGTATAAAACATAACTTAGGATAACTCTCCCAGTGAGACATGTCTCTCGAGGCATATTTTTTTCCTGGGTAATCTATTTGCCAGAAGAAGGGTTAAACTTATGCCAAATAGATATTCCTTCTGGACCAATTAACAGGTGTGAAAGAAAAAAGGTCACTCAATGATATTTTCTTGTTTAGGGAGTATGAAAAGGGCTTAAATAAGACTCCAAGGGGATTCCTTTTTCGTAAATAATCTTCATGGCCTGAAAAAGTGATAAACCAAAACTGGGGAGAATGGCCCTTTTTCGTAACTTTAGTTCCTCAGGCCCGAAAAAGGGGTAAACTTATACCTGAGAAAACTCTCTTAGCGAACCGTAGCTCCTAGGGCATACCTTTTTCGCCAATTAGCTATTTGGACCAAAAAAGGGGGTAAAATATCACCAGAAATATGTGCCTTCAAATTTTAGTTTGACGAGCGTGAAGAGAAACAATATCGCTTAGAAATATTTTCAATTTTAGGGAGTCTGAAAAGATCTTAAAGAGGACTCCAAGGGGGCTCATTTTCATATGTAATCTAAGTGAGGCCGAAAAGGATAAATAATCTCTCACTAGATGTTGCTTTCATAGTTTAAATGAAATTCAAAGAAGACAAGCCATGCTCTTGGGGAGTCCCCCAGGTATATGCGAGAAAAAGATGAAGAAGAAGGATGAGGCTTCAACACAAAGTCACGGTGGGACTAGAAGAGACTCTCGTGCCTATGAAGTACTTCGACATGGGCACCAAATGGAAAATGAGGCTCTAACTAGGATTCCCATGGAAGGAAGGCTCTACCACATAAAGTACGTCACACTTATCAACAAGGAAGGTTAGTGTTACAATTCAGTGGAGTCGATACTAAGGACAAATGAACCAGGAAATAGATAATGCAACAATGCAAGTAGGGAAACTTAAGATCACCTAACCTATATGTTAGTTTCGAGGTCAATACTTGTTGGAATAGATCTATATGGTGAACAAAAGTCAAAGAAAAAAAAGGTCTCCAAGATCCTGCATATAAGGCCAATAACACTGATCCAGAAGTTAAAAAATACAATATAGATAGAAACTTTGGAAAATAAGAGGTGATATTGAATACAAAACTTGAAAACAACAAAATTGGAATGTATAATATGGTATAAGGAACCACACAACCTTACAGATCATGCATAGTATTGGTTCAAGTAGAGCCCATTGCTAGGCTCTGACTAAGAGTATCTTCGGTAGTCAACTTGAAAAGTCTCCCAAAAGGGAAGAAAACACAAACCATAGTGTAAGTCTTCGCATAATATATAATCCATAGTCATGGCTTTAAGGATAGCCTCATCCAAAGGAAATTCAATATCCGAGAAATAACACGAACGAGGAGGATCAACAATCCTAAAGGGTGAAGCAAACTGACCATATTCCATAGGACGATGGAGGTTCTGGCTAGGGTTGGAAGAGTCTATCAACAAAGAACTACAAGCAAAAAGGCTTGAGGATCTACAAAGAACGAGATCAGACTAAAAAGGAAACTCGATATCACTTGGAACAAGAGGGGGAAGCAAGGGCTCCCATGCCCCCACTGGATAAACCAATGGATCAATTGCTGAGACCAAGTCTCGAGAAGGAAAACATGAGTGAACAAGTTCCTACTCAGGAGTGATTGAACACTGAGAATAATATACCACATAATTTATCCATGGTGGGGTAGAGTCTACATGAACACTAGGAATATATAAAGGGACAAACTGAACTAATGCTAAATTAGGATGATGATTATCGTATTCCAGCTGGTCGATAGTGACAATGCTTCTATTGTGAGGGAAATGCATCACCCAGAAGAGAATAGACACCACAACATTCATAGCATATACATAATCACACTCGAGAATCATATTGAAATCTAACGGGCCTTGCACCACTATAACACCGAAAAGGACAGTCTTCCCACCTAACGATATAGGAAACTGAGGAAGAAACCCCAAATATTCACTAGGACATCTGTCAAAATCCAACAACTCATGCGAAGAATACACAAGCTCGGGAGAACCCAAATATTTCCAAGCCAAGGAGGATAAAATACTTGTGGAGGCTCCTTCATCCACATACATCAATAAATGTTTTTTGAATTAACTTCAACCCTTATTTGAAAGGTTGCAGAAGAACGAAGGTGAGTCTCAACAAGGTCATTCAAATCAAAGGAAACCATTATGGGACTTAGAGGGGCTGTGCTCTAAGTGAGCGGAATGCCCCCTTGTTTTGAAGGTACTGAATTGGAAATGCTAAAACCATAGTCGGTAGACACATCAATCCCCATTAGAAGAGTGTGATCAACCAAATATTGCATTGACGTGACCACTTTGGTAGAATTGACACTCTCCAAGAGAAGAGTGGGATTAACTGAAGATTGTATTGGCGTGACCAGTTTGGTAGATTCGACACTCTCCAAGAGAAGAGTGGGATCGACTGAAGATTGCAACAACATGACCACTTCCTAAACCACTGGCTGAATAGGATGTGAGACAACATGGTATGAAGGTGAATCACCCCCCAAAAGAGTGGGATCTACCAAAGATTACATCAGAATGACCACTTCATCAACGAAAGGATGAATAGATTGTGGGGAAACCGAAGAAGACTTAGAATCAGAAGAACTTGCAAACATGGACCAAAATCTTCGTTCCTATGGAAGGCTAGGGAACAAATGATTAAGGTGATCTTCCTTGCAAATCTTACAAGGGAAATTAGGCTTACATCCTATCTGTCTATGTTTCTCAATAGAATCAATGCCCTTGGCATGAATAGAAGTGGTTGGTTGATTGTCCTCATCATGACTCACATAGGTTGTTGAAAACTCTCCAACATGACTAGTAGAGGTTAGTTTTTGAACTCCAGAATGACTCACAGGGACTAGGTTTGTGTCCTCTGTATGACTTGCAGTGATTGGCTGCACATCCCCAACATGATTTGGAGAGATTGGTGATTGGTCAATAACATGACTCACAGAGGCTACAAACCTATCGCCAATATGACTAGAAGTGACTGGAATTTCCCCCCCAGCATGACTTGCAGAGGTTGGGTGTTGGTCTTCAACATGAATTGGATAGGTTGATGACCTATCTCCAACATGACTCATAGAGGTTGGTTATTTATTCTTCCTACTCTTCCTCTTTCTATTTCGTTTAGACTTCAAGTTACTAGTATCTAGAATTTCACCAGAGAAGGCAGAAAGAGGCGAAGAATATTTTGCTGATGAAGGAACATCAACATGATGCCCATAACATAAGGTTCTTAACTGAGAAGCATCAAGAGCATTAGGAACATTTGGAATGGTACCCAACCAAACTGGTAGTCCCACATTCAAACGAGGAATGTTCAAAGTGGCCATGAAAGGGACATCAACATTTCCAAAGAAAGGAAAAGCATAGGAATCCCCTTGCAAAGGGGTTCCTTGAAAGGCAACGTCAATAACTTTGGCTATGGATATATTATGCACAGGTTCATCCCTTGCGGGATCGTTCAAGTCTGTAAAAGTCTCACACAATGACTCTGGTAAATTAGTGGTACAAAAATATACGCCTATAAGGAGGCGACTTCTCATTTCTAAGTGGAAGACCCAAAATTCCTCATGACCGATGGAGTGGGTGGTATACCACCTTAAATCATAGACCCAAATCAATGACTGACTAAATCGCTATGGAAAAATAAGGATCACAAAGCACACTACTAAAAATTCCCTAAAGATAAATCAAGCAAAAGTTAGGAAGAACAATTACGCCAACCAACACTAGAGCAACTTACCGATGCAAGTGTAACTTGAACACGGAAACATCCTCTGGGTATACTCCATGAATCGTGGTATAACCCTTGTCCTAGGTACCACGATATTCCCCCACAATCACCTGTGTAAGTACCTATAAAAAGAAAACTAATTTTCCAACTCGTTTTCAGTGACCAGGCAAGTACAATCGACAGTCGGACAGATCATATGAGCAGGATAATTATGTATGAAGCCTTTCAAGGGTACATAAAACAAATGGTATGGAAGACAACTGAGGATCTCAAAAGGATTTTAGGTCCACGAAGATCTGTAGTCATATGTAGTTAGCATAATCCCAATAATGACCCTCAAATACGACCCCCACTATGCTTGGTTTGTCTATCTCCTCTTCCTTTCCTCACGCAACCTCGTGTTTAGCCCTTGTGTTAGAGGGGGGTCCCGACTAACTTTTACGACACTGGAATTTAACACTCCCTAACTCAGACTCTTAAGTTTGTTAAGTGGCCTTGAAGATTTTCCTATCCACACCTAATCCAAGGCCCTAAAGGCTAGAATACTTGGTGTACCTTATAAACAAAAAGTCTAGTTGATTTTAGCTTTAATCATTAGTTTTAATGGCTTGATTATTCAGGGGTGCGATGGTGAAACTCATGTTGTTTGAGACTCTTGCAAAAATGAAACTTATAAGAACACCGGAAAAGAAAAATTTACACTAATCCTTCAAATGAAAAGAGTTTCAAGGAAGAAAGAGCATGAACAATCGTTCAAACCTAAAGATGCAATATTTTCTCCTTTCCATGCAAAATGCACAATGCAACTTTTGAGTGAAACAAAAGAGAAAATGAAAGGATTTTCTTTCTTATTTTTCTTTTGAAATTATTTCAAGATGAGAGAAAAAACACAACCCTAAGCTAATTCATTTTTATTTTTCAAATAACAATGCAAATCAATGCAAAGAAAGAAAGAGACTTAACTACCATAAAAACTAGGTTTTTTTTTTTTTTTCCATCAAAGCAAAACTAACAAAAGATGCTAAAAGAAACTCATTTTTCTTAAAATTCAAGATAAAAATAAACCAAAAATGCTTGGAAACACAAAAATACAAAAAACGTTATACAAGAGGATTTCTTGCAATTTCATAAACAATCTTTGCCTTGAACCTAGCCAAACAATGGTCAGCAAAGGCCTCTGGAACTCGGGAAGACCCAAGGAACCCAAGGTTTCCTAAAAGAAAAGGAAAGTTTTTGAGAAAACCCATCAAGACGACATGCATGTGTGTTATGCATAGTCAGGCTGCATATGTACACGGGTTGTGTATATAGTAGAACACGTATGTACATGGTCTGGGTATAGAACATGGCACATACGTGATTGAAAATTATCAAAAAAGAGAAAGATTCAGAAATACCACCCAAATCAGGGACGCTGGTAAGCACCTGGAAGGTGACCAGAGACCCAAATAGACTCAAAACACTAAAAAAAACATCAATTCAAGCCAAACAAAAATTTCCTAACAAAACCCTAGAGAGACTCCCTAGTGGAGTCGCCAATTCTGCTATGGGGAAAATCCCCCTAATCTTGGTCTAGCGACTAGGCAGAGTCTTGACACCTTAAAAGACATAAAATATTATGTTCTACCCAAACCAAACACAACCTTACGATAATTAAGGGAAGAAAAAGAATATTGAAATGTGTACCTTAATTTCTTACAATTGTTATTGATCCCTTCTAGTTGTTGTCTGTTCCAAGATCATAGGCCTCCTCCCAAAGCTATCCTGAAACAATGTTGCAGAAAAAAATATGACAACATATGCTCAATTATCAAGATTATATAAAGGGTTAGTTATTCATGAAAACATTCATAAATGCAAACACATAGACATAAAGATCCAGGACAAGAAGTTTTCTCTTTTATTAATAACAAAATTGGAAGTTACAACCTAAATTTTGTTGGCACCGCTCCAAGAACCTCGCTTGGGTTCCTCTACTTTGTCTCCAAGTGCACTATTCCCGATATACTATCCTCACCACCAACATGCCAACATAAAGGAAAAGGATGGATGGTATAAGGACGATGGATGGAAGGGAATGTTGAGGATGAAACTCAGAGCATAATGCAAAAGGCTTGGAATATAAGGGAGAAAATTTAGCAGAGTTATCTTGCCTCTTGTTTGATATATCCAAATTGTTGGAAACATGCCAACGAATTTCCTCATGCACTCACATGCACATGAATTTAAGCTAAATTAGGAATGTGCATAAATGCACTCATTGTAAACAGATTGTGTAAACTATGTAATCTATTTATGAACTGTTTGTGTAACTACGTGATCTATTCATGATCAGTTTGTGTAACTGAGTGATAGATGTTATATATACGAGAAAACCCATAGAGGTGAGAGTGAAATGTGTGTAGAGAGTAGAGTGTGTGTGGGGAGAGGATGCTTGTATGTCTGAGATTGGCTATTGTAATTCTCCCTTGAATAATAAGAATACCGAATATCATTGCCCGTGGTTTTTTTCCCGCATTGGGTTTCCACATAAATCATTGTGTCAATTGTGTGATTGTTGTTCTTGGTTTTATGCGTGTTTAATATTGCTTGAAGATGATCTAGTTTTTTATGCTCTGTTTTTCTTCTGCTTCCTAACAAGTGGTATCAGAGCAGGTTGAGAAGGTATAGCAGGTAAGCCAAGGTGAATTGTTTACAAGTTTCCAGATATTTTCTAAGAACAAAGAGCATGATTGAGTGAGTTTCAGGTCATCGACGCTCCCAAAATCAACGCAATTGGTTTTTGCACCACAGAGCGCTACCAAACCAACTCTCCCCCATCCACACTCAAGTATCGCTACCTCCAAACTTAGTTCCACCCAACCGGCTTAAGAGAGAGTCGATCTAAAAAAAATTTGCGATGAATTAAAGATTTTGCGATGGTATGAAGTTTTTTTTCTTATTCTAAGACATGGTCGAACCTTTTTCTCATTATGCGTAAAATAAAGTGGAGAATCGTTTTTGGGTGGAGTGGTAAATAAGATGAGGTGGATGATAAAATATTTAAAAAGGGTGGATCCTTTATTATTTAAAGAAGTGGATACCTTTGTTTAAGAAGTGGACTTTTTAAAAAAGTTTTTAAATATATATATATATATATATATATTGGATTAAACTTTTTTTTCAACTATATCCTATCATTGTTCCTTCATTATAAAAGGCTTAATATTATAAGCTTGGTTTAGACGGTTTCTTTTTCTGCTAATGGTGAAAGCGCAGACTTCTAAGTTTGAGGTAGAGAAATTCAACGGTAAGAATAACTTTGCACTATGGAAGCTCAAGATGTGGGATTTTCTTGTGCAACAAGGATTGCAAAAGGCATTGGATGGAAATACAAAGAAACCGACAAGCATGAAAGACGAGGATTGGGAATATCTGGATGCAAGAGCCCCTAGTACTATTTGTTTGTGTTTGGCATATGAAGTGTTGTTTAACATCGTTGAAGAGGAGACAACCATAGGTCTGTGGAATAGAATGGAGAGTCGGTATATGACAAAGTCCTTGATGAAAAAAATCTTCTTGAAGAGGCAGTTGTATAACTTGCGGATGAAAGAAGGTACAATTTTTTTTTATCACTTGAATGTTTTCAATACTCTAATTTGTCAATTATCTAGTATGGACGTAACATACAAAGATGAGGACAAGGCAGTTACGCTCCTGTTTTTGTTGCCTGAGTCTTGGAATCATCTAGTCATGACTATGTGGTTTATCTCAACATATGTTATTGATTATGACATTGTTGTGGGAGCTTTGTTGTCTGAGGAGATGAGGAAAAGATCTAGTAAAGAAACCTCAACAACAAAAGCAATGGTGGTCAAAGGTTGATCTACAGAAAGAGGGAAAAATCAGAGGGGTAAATCAAGGTCTAAGTCAAAAGGCAAGAAGAGTAAGAAAAAATGTTGGTTCTATGGAAAATTTGGGCATCTCAAGAAGGATTCCTGGAAAAGATAGAATGCATCCAAAGAGGAATCCACGAAAAAAGAAAAGGAAACTAATTTAAAAGAAACAAGTTTAGGTTCTAGTTCATGTATGGTTGATGCACTATTGTCTACCTGTGATGTTTCACATCAATATCATCATTGGTTTTTAGATTCTTGTGCGTCCAACCACATGCGTCTTCATATTAATTGGTTCTCAACTTACCAATCTATTGATGATGGTGTTATTTTTATGAGAAATTATTTTTCTTGTAAATTTTTTGGACTTGGTAGTGTCTAGATTAAAATGCATGATGGTTCTGTAAGAACATTAACATATTTAAGGAAAGTTCCTGAACTTAGAAATAACTTGATATCTTTGGGAGTTCCATATTCTATTGGTTATAGGTGTACAAGTCAAGGTGGAGTATTGAAGGTGTCCAAAGGCATCTTAGTGGTCATGAATGCAAAGATGATTGAGAACCTTTATCAGCTTGAAGGAAGGACATAAGTAATTCAAGAAATGGTAGCATCTAAAGATGCAAGTGACTCTGTTCATTTATGGCATCAAAATTTGGGTCATATGAGTGAGAAAGGGCTTAAGGTACTGGTTGATCATAAGTCACTTCCAAGTTTGAAGTTTCCGAATTTGAATTTCTGCAAGTATTGTGTTTTTGGAAAACAATTTAGACAAAATTTTAAAACAGAAAGGCATATAAGCAAATGTATCCTTGATTACATTCATTCATATGTTTGGGAACCATCCCCTATAGTTTCTTTTGGAGTATCATCATATTTTGTGTAGATGATTACTCTAGAAAGGTTTGGGTCTATTTACTTAAAATAAAAGATGATGTATTTAATACTTTTAAGAAATTCAGAGCTTTGGTTGAAAATAACATTGACATGTCAATCAAGTGTTTAAGGACAGATAATGGAGGTGAGTTCACATCTGTGGAATTTGAGAACTATTTCAAGGAATCTAGGATCGAAAGACATAAGAACACAGTTTATACTCCTTAGCAAAATGGTGTTGTTGAACGCATGAATAGGACTCTCCTAGAGAGAGCAAGGAGCATGCTTAGTAATGACAAGATGCAGCATGAATTGTGGGAAGAAAAAATTCTTACAACATGCTATCTGATAAATCGGTCACCATAAACTTCAATAAAGTGTAATATTCTAGAAGAGGTGTGGATAGGTCATTCGTGTGATTTTTCAAATATGAGAATATTTGGTTGTGATGCTTATGCTATTATTTCTAAATATCAACGTTCTAAGTTAGATCCTAGAGCAAAGAAATATGTCTTTGTTGGTTATGGTGATGGAGTTAAGGGGTACATATTGTGGGCTCCTACTGCCCACAAACTAATCATAAGAAGAGATGTAGTATTTGATGAATCCTCACTCTTAAAATCATAATTGGTAGATGTTGAAGTGAGACAAGAACCGATACTGCAAGTTCAACAAATTCAGTTGGAAACTCAGCCATCTTCAAAAAGGGAGGAGCATGAAGAAGTTCCAGAAGAAGATGAAGATGTAGAAAATATCCAGGAAACTAAGGATATGCCTCAACCATCTCTAAGGAGATCTTCATGGTTCAGGAATCCTCCTACAAGGTATGACGATTATGTTTCATCTATGGCTTTGGTTTCTATTGATGGAGAACCTAGTTGATTTCATGAATCAATTAAGGTATATTAAAGTGCTCAATGGAAGAAATATATGAAAGAAGAAATGGATGCTTTAGAGAGGAATAAAACATAGGACCTGGTAGAAATTCCAAAGGACAGGAAGGTTGTCGGCTGCAATTGGGTCTACAAGCTGAAAAGGGGTGTTGATGATAAAATCAAAAGGTATAAAGAAAGGCTGGTATCAAAAGGGTATTCTCAAAAGGAAGGTATTGATTTTCATGAGATATTTTCACCAGTTGTGAAGCTTGTTTCAGTTCGTGTTGTGTTAGCACTATTTTCTTTACTTGATATTGAGTTAGAGAAGCTATATGTTAAAACAACATTTCTACATGGAGATTTAGATGAGGATATATATATGGAACATCTGGAAGGGTTTTTTCAGGATCACAATAAGAGGTTTTTTTGCAAACTCAAGAAGTCATTGTATGGCTTGAGATAGTCTTCTAGAAAATGGTACAAGAAGTTTGATTCCTTCATGGTGAGCCTAAATTTTACAAGAAGTGAATATGATCATTGTGTTTACTTTAAAAAGTTGGAAAATGGCATGTTCATTATTTTGTTGTTATATTTTGATGATATGATTGTGGCAAGCAAAAGCATGGTCGAAATCAATAGGTTAAAGGCTCAATTGGCTAGGGTGTTTGATATGAAGGATCTAGGAGAAACAAAACAAGTATTAGGAATAGAGATACACAGAGACAGGAAGAATGGTAAGATGTGGTTATCACAATAGAAGTATGTGGAGAAAATACTTATGAGATTTGATATGAATAATGTGAAATCCATACAAATCCCTTTGGATTCCCATTTCAATCTTTCTTTGGGTTTATGTCCTAGTAATGACGAAGAAAATTATTATATGTCTCGTGTACCATGCGCTAATGTAGTGGGAAGTTTTGTGTATGTGATGGTGAGTACTAGACCAAATATTTCACATGCAGTTGGTGTTGTCAGTTGATACATGGAAAATCCATGAAAAGAGAATTGGGAAGCAACGAAATGGATGCTTCGATATATTAGAGGCACAAGTAGTTATTCTATCACCTATGATGGTTCCAGAGATTCAGTTTGTGGTTATGTAGATTCATATTTTGCAGGTGACTTGGGAAAAAGGAGATCCACTTCAGGATATGTCTTTACTCTTGGAGGAGGACTTGTTAGTTGGATGCCAAAGCTTCAAAATGTAATCTCTTTATCCATTACTGAGGCAAATTATATGGCTACTTCATATGCATGCAAGGAGGAAATTTGGTTACAGGGTTTGTTGGGTGAGTTTGGAAGGATGCAGGACAAGGTGAAGGTATTTTACGATAGTCAAAGTGTTATTCATTTGGTTAGAAATGCAACTTATCATAGTAAGACAAAGCATATTTTTGTTAAGTACCATTTTGTAAGACATGTTGTTGATGAAGGTGGAGTGGATCTGGAAAAGGTCCATACAAAGTGAATTATGCAGACATGTTTACGAAACCGGTTTTGTTAGAGAAGCTACGATGGTGTTTGACTTCTCTTGGCTTGCAGAAAAGATGATGAATTAATTAAGGGCATGATATATCAGGTAATGTTTTGTCAAGGTGGAGATTCTTGGAAACATGCCAACAAATTTCCTCATGTGCTCACATCCACATGCATTTCAACTAAATTAGGAATGTGCATACATGCAATCATTGTAAAAAGATTGTGTAAATTGTGTAATCTATTTATGAACTGTTCGTGTAACTATGTGATCTATTCATGATCAGTTTGTGTAACTATGTGATCTATTCATGATCAGTTTGTGTAACTGAGTGATAGATGTTATATACATGAGCATACCCATAGAGGTGAGAGTGCAATGTGTGTAGAGAGCAGTGTGTGTGTGAGGAGAGGATGCTTGTATAACTAAGATTGGTTATTGTAATTCTCCCTTGAATAATAAGAATATCGAATATCATTGCCCGTGGTTTTTTTCCTGCATTGGGTTTCCACATAAATCATTGTGTCAATTGTGTGATTGTTGTTCTTAGTTTTATGTGTGTTTAATCTTACTTGGATATGCTCTATTTTTTTATGCTCTATTTTTCTTCCGATGCCTAACAAAAATGACCTCCCTAGGGCCCTTTTTATATGAGAAAATGATGGTTAATTTGTTTTCAGAAGGGATACATGAGGTTAAATGGTTGCAAAACCTAAGATAGCCCGTAAACTCCGGCGAAAAGCAAAAAATTTATATTTATTTGCAACTTTTTAGAGTACACGTGTGCTTTTAGTTATACAACTAGCGTATGTATGCGGGATTTTAGGCATGTAGCTAGCGTATGTACATGTTTTTCCTAGGCATCAGGGTGTGTCGAGCTATTTATATGCTAATGAATTCGACATAAATTATCAACCCAAAGAGTTTGTAATCTTACAAGGTGAAAGCACAATATATGTAGGATGAAAGCAAGCTAGCCTAATCTAATGCTTGAAAAATAAACACACAACTAAAGTTGAATCTAATTAGAAAAACAGGAAATTGCATGAAATAAATCTAATTAAGAAAGCAGGAAATTGCATAAATTACACCTGATTGAGGAAGCATGAAATTGAATTGCATGACATAAACAAAAGCATGAAATTAAACAAATTAAACCTAATTGAGAGAGCATGAGATTAGACAAAGGAAAGATCATCCATAACACAAATAATAAATAACAAATGACAAATGACAAACATATGCGAGCTCACATAAAATCTATATTAACAACTCAAAATAACAAATCTATTATGGAGAAATCGATCTAAAACATCAACTCTATTACAACATGATCAAATCCATGACTAACTCATTATCTCAAGAGCAAAGACTAACTATCTTCTTCTCTACTTTCTCTCTTCCTCTCCTCCTCCAAAATGAGGAGAGAGCCCTCTTATTTATACATGAGTGCTTTGAAAAGAAGATAGGCAACTCATAATTACAATTCCACTTTTCTCTCAACCAATTTTCTATATTTACAAAATACTTATCCTCTTCACTTTTCTCTCAACCAATTTGCTATAATTACAAAATACTTATCCCTTCAAATCCTCTCCACTTTTCGCTCAACCAATTTGCTATAATTACACAAATCCTCTCATGATATTCCTCCTTGAAATTAGCTTGAATTATCTCCTTCAAATTGTGAAAAGATGGAGAAAGCATTCGAGAAACTTTTGAATACTCCTTGGTTGAAAAATTCAAATATCCCTACATTACAAAGCTCACACAAATATTTGAGATATATATGAAAATAATGTCATTTTTCTAATATTTAATCACAAATTCTCTTTTAATACTAAAATAAATGAATTGGAAAATAATAAGGATAAACCCATATTTAATTTATGAAAATGGTATTAATGAATGGTTTATGGAGTGGTTGAATATGGATAAATGTGAAGAATGGTGAAAGGAAAGATGATGAAAATACGACAATTTTGAGACTCAACATACCCCCCAACTGAACTTGTTACATGTCCTCATGCAACCTTGCATAAAAAATTTCTTCTCAATTTTGGCTTTGCATGATTATATATATTTTTTGAAGGAACACCCCCCCCAACTGATCTAGTTGCATATCCTCATGCAACCTTGCATGGTTATTCTGTGGAACTTTTGCCTTCTTAATGAAATCATTACATGATTTGAAATGTGTGAGTGGCAATGTTTTTCTTATGGTTGGTTCTTGTGTGACAACCATGAATATAAAAAATGTTGGTTCTTGTGTGAACATTACTTGTGTTTGTTTCTGCAATACATAAGATTTGAAAGGATACATGCATTGGAAACGATGAACCATCAATGTACATTAGAAAGCCTTGTATTCATGTTATGAATCATGCCAAAATAGAGTAGTATCTGGAATCAAGGTGCAACAAAGTATAGTTTGGAAGAGACATGTTGATCAATGGTAAATGAGATGACATATGGAAAATGGAATCAAATGGTAATGAATATCCCCCCCCCCAACTGAATATGTGTTATGTACGAAATAGAGAAAGGAAACAGAACATGGTGAGGGAATTTTCCAATGCATTCACTCTAGCATGTAAGGAATTGCATGATTAAAGTTTAGAAAACAACATACCTCCACGTACCCAAGAAGTATATGAAATATGCAATAGGAATGTAGTTGATGTTGGATCATGAAAAATGTGATTGCTTCTCATGGAATGTGAAGTGAAGGAATCTGAACTGTGGATTGGTTGTATGAATCGAAAGATGAAGTCTGAAAGTGGAATTGTAGTACTGTCATATGGATGGAGAAATAATTCCGCAACTGCTAATGGAGTCATGGAAAAGTGTATAGTCTTCACCTACTGCTAAAATCGATGGTACAATTCTAGTCATGCGGATGAATGTGTCGATGTCGAGCATGAAAAGAAGTCATTGGATTACCGACCATTGATGAATGTCGTTAACCAATGCAAGGCAATCTCACCATTGATGTCAATGAGTGCCAAGGTACCTAAGTACATCTTGTGAAGTGTGAATGAATGAGCTGATGTCGAACCACTTGAAAGATCTAATGATCAAGGGACATTGATGTATTCCCATGATTGTCAGCGAGAGAACTTGCCATTAAGGCATGCAAGCCACAAGGTACTCATAAGGACTCTAGTCTCTATCCCAGATAAGGTGCTGAGGTCGATGGGGAAAGACTTGTTGAAAGGTGGGACTTAAGGAATCCCACATCAGTCAACACGAGTTGTACAAAATGATTGGTAGGACTATAGATGAAAATATCCTGGTAGAAACAATGTATATGAAAAAGAAAGCAAGGCAATGTAGTCATGGAAAGGAATTGAATGGTTTTATTTATAAGGCAAAATGAATGGAAAAATAAGAAAGAGATGTATGTGACTCAGAAATATAGGTGTGTGTGAAGTTATGACGAATAAGGAAATGAAAGGTGGAATTCAATACATGAAGGATGAATAAGCTTGGAAGGAGATGGGTAAGTGATCATGTCATGGTGTAGATGGTTTTATGAAAGATGGTCGTGTAGCGGGAAATTGCATGACATGTGTGATGAACAATTAAGCTCCCTCAAGATTTTAAGGAGGCATGTATTCTGAAAATAGTGGTGATCCTTGAAGTTCACTTCTACATGAGAGTTGATCATCTTGAAACCTATAAAAGGTTAGCACTAATCCTGCAATAAACATTGTGAAATCATCGAAAAACATAGTGCAAAAAGGAGTGCTAGAAAACCAATCTAAAAAATGAAATACATGATTTATCGATTGGCCGTGAGGTATTTGTGACAATGGTCTTCATAAATACCTGTTTAAGTGACTTCAAGGAAAACAATAAAATCATAAGAAATGAAAGCGTGAAGTAATATCGTTTTCATGAAGTTTTGGTGATCCATTTGCAAAATCACTTCAACATGACATTGATCGTCTTTGAACCTGAAAAATGTTAGTACTAAACCTGCAACAAAATTGTGAGATCATTGATAAAAGGCAGGAACTAGTATGAATGTGAGAAAATCAAATTTCAAAAATAAAGTGTGTTTTTACCTCTCGCCATTGCGCGCTAATTTTTTTCATTGATTACTATTTGAAGCGACTCAAAACATGCCAAAGAAAATATTGTTTTTGGGAACTAGGAAATTTCCATTTGCAATTTGTTTTTATTTTTATAATGTTTTGATTTAAATTGTTTTCAATTTTTTTTTATGGTTTTTTATTTTTATCATTATTATATTTTTTATAATCAAACAAAAACAATTCTTTTTATTATTATGATTTTTTATAATAAAACAAAAACAAATAAAAGAAAATTATTTGGTTTTGTTTTACTTTGTTGTATTTTAATTGTGATTATATATATAAACTAATTTAAGTTTTTTTAGTTTCTTAATTGTTTTGAGAATTAAAGCAAAATAGAGAAGCAATATAAATATATATATATATATATATATATATAAAAACTAATTTAAGTTTTTTTAGTTTCTTAATTGTTTTGAGAATTAAAGAAAAATAGAGAAGCAATTAAAAATGCCTAAACAAATGCTTAACTCTACTTTATCCAAATTTGAATTGAAACTCACCCAGTCTCCCAAATGCGAAGGCTAATGAAAGAACTATTCGTCCTAGTTGGAAAGGTCGAAAGATTACAACACCAAAAAATATCATATTACTGGCCAACACGGTTATTACATTTCCAAAAAATGTTGTCCAAATCTATATGACTTTATTGCAGGTAATCGTTGTCATCATCTTCTTGCTATGAATCATTGTCTGACAGATCCTCACTAGTGTATTCACAAATAAAGTTGTCTGCAAGAATTAGGTCCCAAGACCGCACGCNAAAAATGTTGTCCAAATCTATATGACTTTATTGCAGGTAATCGTTGTCATCATCTTCTTGCTATGAATCATTGTCTGACAGATCCTCACTAGTGTATTCACAAATAAAGTTGTCTGCAAGAATTAGGTCCCAAGACCGCACGCCCCAGACAGATATGAGAAGTGTGTGGTGCCTGAGGGCACTAAAAAGGTGAGCTATGAACGAAACATGAAGATTATGCTGCAACCTTCATCATCGAAAGAGGATACCACACAATTGGCAATATCATTCGCATGCAATTTTCACAGGGATCCAAATGTGCTCTTTGTTGGCTACAAATTGACACATCCGTCGCAGTACAAGATTCTTCTCAGGATCAAACTACAAGCCAGTCTTCTCCAATGCAGGCTTATAACTTGGAAATCGATGATCTTGATAAAGAGCTCAATCATTTGAAAATATATTTTGAGGCACCCGAGTTGTAAACTTAAATCCTGGCTTCTCCTTCATTAGCACCATGCCTGCAATTACTGAGGCAACCAAGGGAGAGATGATCTTGCAGATCCCATATTTTGATGCAACTAGCGCAATACTCTGATTATATGTCAAAGAATCTTCAAATTCCTCCTTTGTAGGATAAAATACTGCACACAAAGGAATATTGTCTATCCAACATGATTTACATGTATCAAACTTATCAACCTTGCAAATCATACACTGCATTCTCATATTCATTTAAGAGTATTTCCTTATCATAAACATGCTCTGGGACTACATTTTCAAAGTCAGGAGCAGTATGATCAGGAACACCATACCAAGTCTTGGGTTCCCCACAATGATGATAATTCATGCTATACAAGGAGTTATCCTCAACATGCCATGAAAACATACTAAACAACATTCCAATGTAAAGCATGGGATCTGTTACTCCCAGAATAACAATCTCAAGAAGGCGTAAGGTTGAGTTTGGGAGGCTTGAAAGATGCTTTAAGTTGGACTTGTTGTTTCCAAGTGGATCATTTTCTGATGATGAGAAAGCACTGCCTTCAATATCACAGGCATACTCCACAGTTGTGGTCTTGCTGGAAGATATCTCATGCCAAAACCCCTCCTCAACAAACTTAGAAGGTAGATTTCTAGTACTAGAAAAATTATTCGTAAATATCTTATTTGCTATCCTCTCATAATAATGAAAGGAATAATGTCTTCCACTCATAAGGAATGCAACTCTATCTTCAGAAATCTAGTTAGAAAGTCTCAAAGGATGAGTTGGTGCGTCTTTAATCAGGAATCTTGCTACCTGTAGAAGCATAACTATGTTATCTCCTTCATATGTGCACGCAGGAACATATACAACAAATAGCTCTGGAAGCCCACTACTGCACAAGTACCCATGTCCACCACGAAGCTTACAACAATCTTCATGTTGTAAGCTTATGATAAGATTTCCACTGGAAGAACAACCATCTCTTGATTCATCTGAAATTTTTCTATATTTCTTGGAGGAATTTCCGATGCCTTCAATTAACTGGCACAGTTTGTTTGCTACATAAAAATCTACCCACAAAACAAATGGTGGAAGTTGTGCCTCAAAATTTGTGCAGATAATTGCAGAATAATTGCACTTCTTATTGCCAAAATGACAATTCAGAGAGAAATGATGAGCAAAGTCACGCTCAGAAACAAATAATTTGATCTTAACAAACTTCTTGAAAGTGCCAGATGTGCTTTCCTTTTCTTTGCAACTTTTACTAGCCATATCCTAATGAGGAAATAACTCATCTTTACTTGTGTTAGTGATCTTATATACTACCTCAGGAGTATAAAGTGATATAGGAAACCGGGGAAGTGCACCTTCAACTGTTTTTTGTAAATGTCTGATAGAAAACAAATTGCTTTCACTGCACTCTGCACAATTTGACAAACTAAACTCTGCACCTTTTCCACTTTTATCAAGAAGGTATTCAAAGATATAGCCATTTCATCCATTCACCTACAGATCAGAAGGAATAATCTGTAGCCAACAAGAAACGCCCACAAAATAAATGATAGGGCATGGAAATAACAATGAAACTGGCATCTAAGAGGTTTTCTATGTACGTGTGCTCGGGTGGGCTCACACAGATTTGAAAAGTTAAAAAAACTGTCGAGATTAATTAATCCTTACTATTTCGGGTCTAGTTACAACAAACACACCCTTCTCCTCGCTGGCTGTAACCATCTATCTTCAGTTACTGCTATCATTGTGGGATTCACCGACTATCGCTGCGGGATTCACCGAAATCAGTTAGAGTGCATAAGAATATGGAGTGAAGGTGATATGAGACTTGGGGTGTGTGATAAGTTTCATTCTTAGCTGTCTGATGACTCAGTGTTCTGTGAATAGCTGGCTCCAGCGGTTCAAGTCAATTTGGTATCAGGTAAATGGGAACAATCCTACACCTGCAACACCTCTAGGCGGAGCAAACCCTAGAAACTTCTGCAATTAGATCTAATGCTCATCACACATTCTGTTGGATCATCTCCACTAAGGCCCTTGTGGCTCATTTTCTATATGAAAGGAAGCGGGGTGAAGGGTATCTTGGATACAACTTTGCCTCTGCATGTTGAGGTGTCCCTAGCCTCGAAGAAATAAATCTATTGGTACTAGCGCTGTCAGGAGTGACTAATCAATATGGAGCTAATGGGGTTTAGAGATCACTGAAGGCAGTGGAATGATTAATCACCAGTTAGTTATATCAAACAGATTCAACCACATGCTCTACTGATTGTGCACCCCAACTCACTCTAGTTTCGATCCTTTAAGAATCTAGTTGCTTCTGATTGGTTTGGGAAAATCAAACCTCTTTTCGATAAGGGCAACATCACTACCAAGACGTGTCCCTTATATATGGATATTGAATAGGGAATTCAACAAATCGAAGACGATAATAAGCACGATGGCCACTACGCCCCCGAAAGATCTTGGCTGGTTTCGAATCTATCCTTATTTTTGGTCTTTGATTTCTTGGAGGGGGCAGAGGTATTTAGGGTTTCATGAGTAGAAGAGATTATGAGGAGACATAATACACCTTCACACACAAATGTTGATGCTAGAGAGATTGAAAAGATTATGAGGCTATCTCCGTACCCGAATGAGGACAATGAGAAGACCATCCAGGCGGAATTGATCCTTGGACCTCACCTTTACTTCGCTGAGACTAATCCACAACTTCATGTTTTAATAGTTTCATTGTTTTGCAGGTTTCGGAGTGGGCGCAAGCTTCAATCCAGAAATAAAGGCCTTGCACAATACAATCAATCACAAGCTTACAAAAATTTCACATTAAAAAAAACACAACTGTAATTTTTAGGTTTTGTTTTGGTTTCTTTTTTTTCTTTTTTATTTGTTGTATCATTAGTTTAAAAACAAAGATTGTAAATTTTAAGGAAAAATTCAGATAAATTTTTTTTTTTAGCAAATGGGGATTCCAAGTCGAAAATGAAAGCAATTTTTTTTTTTAACATGTTTTTTTTCCTAAAAACATTAGAGACATCCTACTTTATGATCCTCGAGATCGATCGCACTAAGCGCGGAGGAGATCATACTTATTAAAAACTTAACGCAAAAAACTGAAAATAACATCCTACCTACTCTATGCTAATTGGAAGTTAGAAATTACATGTAAAATATATTCACACAATTTTGAAAATTGAAAACTAAAATGTATAGAAATGTGTGAAATCAATTGTGGTAAATGCTATATAGAGAAATAGGGAAGAAAACATTGAACTATCCTGATACTTGCTTGAAATCATAGTTCAATGAGGCTTTCGTATGCATGATTTCCGTTCCGATTCAGCTTACCTGCATTCTCTTGTTGTTCCTCCTCGATCTCTTGTTCGAATAATTGTTCCTCATCTGATTATTCGAGTGTCAATTCTTCTTTTTCTTCAAGAGGAGAGGCTAAGTCTTTGATTGCTGTCAAGATCTCATCTTCTTGAGAAGATGAGATCCTAGATTTTGCTAGGATCTGAGAGAATTGTTCCAAGGTTATATTCATTCTAAAATCATCTTACTTGTACTCAAATTAGATACTACAAATGAAAAATTGGTACAAAGAAGTACGAGACATTACGAAACAATACTAATACAAAAGTAGCGTAAAATCATAGATAAATAGGTACAAAATCAAAAGCAAACTCGTATGAAAGCATAAACTAATTCAAAATGAAAGAAATGAAACTTGCATAAAAGAAAGTGCTCTTGTAGTAAAATAAACACACTGGCAGGAAAATAAATTGCAGAAAATTAAACAAACTGTGCAGGAAAGAAAACACGCTAGAGGGAAAGCAAACACACCGTGCAGGAAAGAAAACACACTTGTGGGAAAGTAAACACACTGTGCAGGAAATAAAACATGCTTGCGGGCAAGAAAAAACATTGTGCATGAAAGAAAACACGCTTGCAGGAAAGTAAATTGCAGGCAAGTAAACAAACTAAGAATAGTAAGCAAATTTGCAGAAAAATTAAACACTCTTGCAGAAAGGGAACAACAAGGCTTCGGAGCGACCCATTAAAATGGATGTGCAGGTTCTTACCTCTCGTCTTGAAGTTTCTCCTCCCCCTTGTTGTGTAATTAAAGACATCTTACCTACCTAAGCTCTAATCCCTTTAGCACCTCCCCGACAACGACACCAAAATGTCAAGTTATTTATATGCTAATGAATTCGACATAAATTATCAACCAAGGGAGTTATTAATCTTACAAGGTGCAAGAACAATATATGTAGGATGAAAGCAAGCTAGCCTAATCTAATGCTTGAAAAAGAAACAAACAACTGAAGTTGAATCTAATTAGAAAAACATGAAATAAATCTAATTAAGAAAGCATGAAATTACATGAAATGAATCTAATTATGAAAACATGAAATTGCATTAATTATACCTGATTGAGGAAGCATGAAATTGAATTGCATGACATAAACAAAAGCATGAAATTACATAAATTAAACCTAATTGAGAGAGCATGAGATTAGACAAAGGAAAGATCATCTATAACACAAATAACAAATAACAAATGACAAACATATGTGAGCTCACATAAAATCTATATTAACAACTCAAAATAACAAATCTATTATGGGAAATCGAACTAAAACATCAACTCTATTACAACATGATCAAATCCATGACTAACTCATTATCTCAAGAGCAAAGACTAACTATCTTCTTCTCTACTTTCTCTCTTCCTCTCCTCCTCCAAAATGAGGAGAGAGCCCTCTTATTTATACATGAGTGCTTTGAAAAGAAGATAAGCAACTCATAATTACAATTCCACTTTTCTCTCAAGTAATTTTCTATATTTACAAAATACTTGTCCTCTCCACTTTTCTCTCAATCAATTTTCTATAATTACACAAATCCTCTCATGATATTCCTCGAAATTAGCTTGAATTATTTCCTTCAAATTGTGAAAAGATGGAGAAAGAATTCGAGAAACTTTTGAATAATCCTTGGTTGAAAGCTTCAAATATCCCTACATTACAAAGCTCACACAAATCCTTGAGATATATATGAAAAATATGTCAATTTTCTAATATTTAATCACAAATTCTCTTTTAATACTAAAATAAATGAATTGGAAAATAATAAGGCTATACCCATATTTAATTTATGAAAATGGTATTAATGAATGGTTTATGGAGTGGTTGAATATGGATAAATGTGAAGAATGGTGAAAGGAAAGATGATGAAAATGCGACTATTTTGAGACTCAATAGGGTGCGTATGCCATACAAAAATTTGTTTTATTTAAAAGAACTCTGGCAAAAAGGGTTGGCAGATGTGTGAATGCGTAGGCCAACATCGGAAATGCATAGTAGTGAAATTTTGAGTTAGAACAATTCCCCAGGGCTAATACATTTCTTTGGTATGTTACCACGTTACATTGCACTCTAATAGTGTTTAGTTTTATGAAGTTCATATCATGCATGTTTTTTAATACATAATCCCTTCATTAATCATACTTCGAATAATTGATATAAAATTTAATCAATCTCTTGTAGGTCTTCAAACAAAAGGTAAATTTGCATGTCCAGTTTGTGGTCCTAAGATGAAATCTCGTCATTCAAGAAGTTTAGGAAAGGAGGTGTTTGATGAGTATAGGCACTTCCTCTCTAAGAACCATAGGTATTGAAGTATCGAAAAACATATTTTCAATGGGAAAGAAGAGACTGGATTAAAACCACGGAGAATGACATCTCGTCTATGGCAGTTGCAATATAATAGAAATAGTCATCGTATGGATCAAAATGTCTATGTATCATATATGAAATGTTTGTAATATTTTATATTTTTATTGCATTTTGTTCATTGTACTAATTGACAATTTTTGTTGTAAGATCTTTAATTATGCTTCACCTTGAAGGTTGTCATGAAGGCATTAATAATGGGGTGCTTCCATTAGGAATGAAAAGTTATCCTATACAATTCAGTAGGCTCCCCTACTACGAGAACCTAGAAATTTTCCATTTTTTTGATACAATGCACATCGGGGAGAATATAACAAAAATGTTATGGTGAATCTTAGATGGAAGGAGTGACAAAGAAAAAATTGTAAATATTTGTAATGACATTGAGGTCAATCATGCAATGCAAAGTGTGATTCATTAAAATAGTGATGGAGACCAAAATATAAGCGCCCTTCCATTGTTATTGACAGAGCAACAAAGTAAGGATGTAAAAGAGGTTATTCAAAAAATTAAATTTCCCACTAGATTTTCTTCAAACATAAAGAATATCCTAACAAAGAAAGGTGAATTAGGTGGGGTAAAAGCTCATGATTGGAATACCTTAGTTAAGGTAATTATTTTGGTGTATATATTTGTATATTGGTGAAACATCTTGTTAGTGTTTTTTTTCTACTAATTTCGGAATAAATAAATATTTTTTTTGTTACAATATGTTCTACCTCTATCTCTCCCAGACAACTTTGACAACAATATCAAACACATTATATATGATCTTGGCAAATACATGAGGTAAGTGGTGATTTATATGCAAAGTGTAATTTGTTCAATTCGTTGTACAACTTATATTTCAGTTCATGTTTTTTACTTGTAATGTAGTACTATATACTTTTTTGTTGAAACCTNCATTATATATGATCTTGGCAAATACATGAGGTAAGTGGTGATTTATATGCAAAGTGTAATTTGTTCAATTCGTTGTACAACTTATATTTCAGTTCATGTTTTTTACTTGTAATGTAGTACTATATACTTTTTTGTTGAAACCTGTGATTTGCTTGCATCATTTGTAGATGGTTTTCATCTAAATAAATTGATAAAGAAGATATAAAGTGTTGGAGTTTTACTCTTCTTGCATTGGTATTTGTCTTACTTGGGATTCTTTATGGGTTATTTTGATTCTATCTTACTATCACAAATTGACCCTGGTTCAGATTTGATAAGCTCTCAACAAAATCCCTTTAAAACTATCGACCCCTCTGGTAGACCAGAAGGCAATGCAACACACAGAGTGTACTGCGTAGTCTCACCCGAGATATCTCTATGGATGGTTGCAATACTCAAGTGTTTGAAACTTGGGAATGAGAGGAGATCTGCAATTATGGTCTGTAATCTTTATTCATTCAGTCTAACATCTAATTATAATGATTATTCTATTCGTGCATGTGGAATACCAGATCTACCTAGTTACTTCATTCATCTAACATTCAACAATTAATCAAACATAAATATGCATACATTCCTTCAGATAACACAGGTGTTACCATGATTCACTCCCTCCTAGGCTATGTCCACAAAGATATGGCTCTCAAGATTTTATTTTGGTTCAGAAATATATCATGCCGCGTGTGTTTACAATCTTAGGTCTCACCCTTTTCCACAGGCTCCTTGAACCCGGTGAGGCTGACTAGATCACACCAGGCTCCTCAACCTGCAATCTAACCCTCGAGATCGAGATGTTCATTGCTTCCCTAGCTCACCATATTAATTACTCATACAATTCTTACA